>CM076581.1:1329158854-1329283512 GCA_034641835.2 Pinus albicaulis
GTTGTTGTATAGCACAACACAACCGGAAGGATTCATTTTGGGAAATGATGCAAATCTTGTTTGTAGACTTAAAAAGGCTCTATATGGTCTCAAACAAGCTCCAAGGGCTTGGTATTATCGTCTTGACAAATATCTTCATCAACAAGGTTTTCGAAAGTGCCAACGACGCAACTTATACACAAAAATTAGGAAGAAAATGATAAACTATTGATTGTGGTTGTATATGTTGATGATATCATTTTGAAGACAACGAAGAATCTTTAATTAACGATACTATTACAATCATCTGACAAAAATTTGAAATGTCTTTACTTGGGGAACTAACATTCTTTCTTGGCTTGCAAGTGCATCAAAAGGCAAATGGTATTTTCCTATCTCAAGCAAAATATCTTAAGCAAATTCTGAAGAAGTATGGCATGGAGGAATGCAAACCTGTAAGTACACCAATGATAACCGGATGCAGTCTCAGTTCTAATGATGATTCTCCAACAATGAATCAACCATAGTACAGATCGATGATAGGAAGTTTACTTTATCTCACTGGGACTAGACCAGACGTTATGCATGCTGTTGGAATTGTTGGACGATTCCAAGCTAATCCAAAAGAGTCTCATCTTCAGGCTGTTAAAAGAATATTCAAATATCTTCAATAAACTCAAGACTTTGGTCTATGGTATCCAAGGAATGCTGATCTTACTCTTCATGCTTACACTGATGCAGATTGGGCTAGAAGTGTTGATGATCGGAAAAGCACTAGTGGTGGTGCATTCTACATGGGGCCCCGGTTAGTATCTTGGTTCAGCAAGAAGCAAAATTCTATTGCCTTATCAACGGCTGAAGCAGAGTATGTAGCTGCCGCATCTTGTTGCACTCAACTCCTATGGATGATGCAAACCTTGCAAGATTTTCAAATCAAATGTGCAACTCCTATCTCCATTATGTGTGATAATACAAGTGCCATCGGTATCTCAAAGAATCCTGTTATGCATTCGAAGACCAAGCACATTCCCATCAAATATCATTTCCTACATGAACAAGTGCTTGAGCAAAAAGTGAAGTTGGAGTATGTTCCCTCCAAAGAACAAGTCGCTGATATCTTTACCAAACCCCTGCCCAGGGAAGCGTTCGAGTATCTAAGACAGAAGCTGGGAGTGTTCTCTGCCAGTCAACAGAACAAATCTGCATAAATTTTAGAAGATGGCTTGGGATACGCGGGTTTCCTGAAACACAGTCGCGTATGTACGCGAGTTCATGCACAGAAAACCGCGTATGTCTGATTGCTGACAATTTTTGCTTGGAGTCAGCTCTCTTCAGCACAGCTGCAGTACTGTTTGGTATCTCTGGTGGTGTTCCAGTTCTCATAATTCTGTTTCTAATGTTTTGATAAAGATGCCTTGATGATTTGTTGGTGATGAAAGTGTTCAGGATGCACAAACTAAGGGGGAGCCTTAGTCATATGAAAAGGATGCTTGGATGCACAGATTCAGGGGGAGCATTAGCATTGCTGAGTATAATGCATTATTGGCATTATGATGGTTCTGAAATATGTTCTCATTCTTGAGGACTTTCTGGTGTTGGTCTTAATGTCATATATGTAATTTGATGAAAAGGTCATGTTGAGACCCATGATGTAAATCTTTTAATATTCAGTCATGTAAGGACTTGTCAAATATTGTAAACCCACTTGGTTGGGTAGCTAAGTCAAATTTTGGAAACCCACTTGGATGGGTAGCTGAATTGAAATGTGTAAACCCACTTGGTTGGGTAGTTGAGTCTCATATGTAAATCCACTTGGTTGGATGTTTAATGTAAGTATGGGTCTTTTGGTGATAGGAAGTTCATAGAGTCATGTACTTCATTGAAAAATATGTTTGAAGATTCAGCATGAACTTAGGGGGAGCTTGGTCACTTCAAACGCTTCTTCTACATGAGGAGAAAAGGGGGTGAGTATGTTGGTGTTGATCCGCCCTTTGCCCTTGATGTCAAAGGGGGAGAGTGACATGGTGTTTGAATGCAGATAATGGTGTCAAAAAATTGGGAGAGTGACATGGTGTCAATGTACTTATCTGTTGTGGTAACCAAACACCATCGTGGTTGCCATCAAGTCCAAAGGGGGAGATTGTTGGAAATATGATGGAGAGTGTTGTCCTTGATGGCAACCCACTGAATGAAGATGAAGACATGCGACTGTTGACATGTGTTGTCCTTGATGGCAATCCACCTGATGAAGTTATTCTTGACTTGATGGACTTGGTAAATGATGTAAATCTGATGTGATATGATGCTAAGAGTTGTCCTTGAAAGGAAACCCTCTTGATGAAGATGATGATAACTTACTTGACGAAGTTGTGCTTGCTAGAATATGTTCTTGATGAGCTAAATATGATGTATCTACAGTGTGTACAGAAGGCAGTGAAGAAAAGAAGTCAGCATGTGCTAAATCTTGATGAAAAGAGTATGTCTCAAGGCATACGCAGATATGTCTAAGGGAAGTTGCGTATGCACGCGGGAAAGAACGTGCCAAGTCGCGTATGGGAAAAAAGCGCTCAAAAAGTGCAAAACTAGGGGTAACCACCATGGTATTGACCCATTGTATTGGGTAATGATCCGCCTAATTGACCCCGTCTAGGAATACCATCGGAAGTAATGTAGTTTTGGGCTCATGGTATTGAAAGGGGCTCATGGTATTGAAAAAGGATAAACCTATATAAAGAGATGAAATTCATTGTGCAAATCATGAGTGGGTGCAAGATGTCTGAGCTTGAATGAATACTTCTCTCTGAAGTAGATCTGAATGGAAAGGGTTACACTTGAAGATAAATCTGAATGTATGATGCACCAATGATGAAGAAGGGGATCTAGATCTGAAATGCACTTGTATTTACTAGATCTGCTTATGGAAGGCCTAGATCTGTGATGAGGCGAACATCAAGGCGAACATCTGTCTGAAGAAAAAAGGGTAGATCTGAACTGAATATCTGATCTGATGAAGTATGCTGCTCTGTAATGATTGAAGATCTATACGCTACTTCGCCGCGGAGGAAGCGCGTGTATACGCAGCTTCAGCGAAGAGAAAGCGCGTATGCGCAATAAAATATACACTGAGGTATACGCTGGTTTGTGTGGACGGAAGCGCGTATATACGCGACATCAGTGAAGTGAAAGCACGTATGCAAACTAGGGTTTGCTGAAGCAAAGGGTATGAAATATCTGATCTGTTCTGCTGTGTTTCTGCTATCTGATCTGTGTTGATAAGTATCTGTTGGTGATGTATATTTGTGCTTAAAAGTATGGAAAGGGTCCAGTCTGAAAATATGATGAAATGTGGCATGCAAGTGGTGTTCTATTGAAGTTGTTGGATCCAGTGTGAAAATTGATGAAACGTGGTCCAAGGTGGTGCTGAAGGTTGTAGCCTTCAGTCAGGGGGTTGTAGCTCCCTTCCAGGTGAGGCTGGTAAACGAGATCAGGGGGTTGTAGCTCCCTTCCAGGTGAGGCTGGTAAACGAGATCGGGGGGTCGTAGCTCCCTTCCGGGAGAGGCTGGTAAACGAGTCAGGGGGTTGGAGCTCCCTTCCAGGAGAGGCTGGTAAACGAGCGCAGGTGGGTGCCTGCGTGCTGGTCAAGTCTGCGCCAGCACATATGTTGTAAGATGTTTTCTCTATAATAAAATATTGAAGGCTGAGCAACTGCAGCGGTGGTTTTCTCCCGATTTGGGTTTGCACCTAAAAATCCTGGTGTTCATGTGTGATGCTTGTGTGATGGTTTATTCTGTTCTTACTGCACATGTTTACTGCTTATTGAATATCTGATGAATAAATGATGGAATGGTTTAAGTGAAGTTTAATGACATATCTAGATCTCTGTGTATACGCGAGTTTCATAAAGGGGATCCGTGTATATACGCTAGTTTACTGAAGGAAAGTAGCGTATGGGTTTTAAGGAATGAAAAAGTAAAAAGATTTGATTATGCAGTAAATACTGATTCACCCCCCCCCTCTCAGTATTTTTCCCAACATCTTTGTTATGTTCAATTTCTAGGGGAAGGAGCTTGGTTAGTGGAAATTGTTGGGCTTGGGCTGCTTCTTCCTCTTTCTGTTTTGCCAAAGCTCTCCTAAGACCCATAGTCCTAGGTATATTTCTAGCTTTCCCTTCTTCCTCATCATCTTCTTCATATGCTCCCATGTATTCTTCCAACTACAATTGTCACCTTTGAGCTTCTCTATTGTATTTGAGTGCCTGTGCTTCATCAATGGCTAGCTAGCCACTCATCTGATTGTCTTGCACCTGTAGGAAATGAATAAGATATTTTGATCTTTCTAGCTCAATCTCCAAGTCTCTGATTTGTGCATTCTGGTCCTGTAAGAGAGAATTAACTATCATTGTTTCATTTTCCTCATCACTATCTATGTGAATGTGTTCAAATTCCCTCTCTTCCTCATGATTTATTTCCTCTTCTTCCATTGTATTCTTGCCTTTGTCCTTTATTGGCTTTTTGCCTTTGTCCTTCATTGGCTTTTTTCCTTTGTCATTCATTTGATTTTTACCCTTGTCCTTAATTGGTTTGGTGACTTTGTCCTTCACTATTTTTGAGACATTGTCCTTCACTATTTTTGAGGAGATGTGCATGGCTGCATGCCTTTTGGAGGCAGCAAACACTTGCCTCCTTCCTCTCTGATAAGTAATGGTGCAAGGCACCATAAATGTTTCCTGTAAAATTTGATTTTTGACAATCTTAGGACTGTCTCCCCCTTGAAAAATTCTCTATGGGTGTATGTCCTCTTTACCTCGTTTCTAGTTGTTCTTTGGATCAACATAATTAGTATGTTTGATTCTTTTGTCATTATCAAGACCCTCAACACTGGTATGCTCTGTTTCTGCAATATTAGAGGAATATGTGTTTGACCTGTTTTCATTTTTAGGACTATCCTCCTCATCTTTTTCATTATTTTTTTCACTGTCAAAATCATTTTCTGCATCACTGCCTTCATTCTTTGGGATTTTATAATCATCTCCTGGTTCATTGAAAACAATTTTAAAATATGTCTTTGGGATGCCTTTGTCATTTTGTTGAGAGGCTGCCTCTTTTTCTTTGTCTTTATAGCCCTCTTCTTTATTTTGAGACCCATTTATTTGGCTTATTTTACCATCATTTGTATCACTGCTTTGACTATTTTGTTCTTGGCCATTGCTGCTTTCTTCTAGGCCATCCCCCTCTTCCTCATAATTTTCTCTCTCACTATTTTGTTCATGATCAAAATTACTTTCTTCAAGGCCTTCATCATCTTTTCCCTCACTATTTTTATCATCTCCCTCATCTTCATTATTTTCTTCCTCATTGTCCTCACATTCTCCCTCATCTTCATTATTTTCTTCCTCATCTTCCTCACATTCTCCCTCATCTTCATCACCCTTTCTCTCACTGTTATCTTTATCACATTCTCCCTCATCTTCATCACCTTGACTATCGCTCTTTGTTTCATCTTGATTATCATTGTTTTCTTCAAGGCCCCCACTGCTTTCTTCAAGGCCATCACTGATTTATTCTTGGCCATTTCCTCCTTCTTCATTTTCTTCTTCATCTACCTCATTTTCTCCCCTATCTTCATCACACTCTCCTAAATATTCATCACCCTCTTTCTCATTGTTTTTTTCATTTTGATCATCACTACTTTCTTCCTGATCATCAGTGCTCTCATCATGATCATCTTTGCTTTCTTCATGATCATCAGTGCTCTCATCATGATGAAATTTATTTCTTCCCGATCATATTTTCTTTCTTCCTGATCATATTTCTTAGGGGAAGGTGTATGAAGAAGGTTTGTTTGGGAATGTGATTCATGTGAAGAATATGGACTAAGGTTAGTGGAGGGCGATGGAGGGGTATGAGGAGGATTCTGAAAAGATGATGGAAAACTTTGCAGAGGGATGGAGGTTGAAGTGGTGAAATCATCATGGGTGATAAAGACCTCCCAAGCAATGCCTTGTTGCTCTAATTGGTATGAGACAATTACCTTGATCAGAGAATGATGAAACAGGCTTGACATTTGCTGGGCTGGAGGCCACTTTTTCATGATGGAGGACATTTTTTCAATGCTTTTGCAGAGATCATAGGGCAAGTGCGGTAGCTTAGTCCTAGTGAAATGCATGAGGAGTTTAATATGATAGGAATAGACTCTGAAGAACCTACCCTCATAGGTAAATTATTTCATAATAATCTTTATGAGGAGGGCATATATGTCCAATAACTGAGAAAAAGGAAAAATGGCTTTGCATTCATCTTGACAACTGGGTTTTAACAATGGATGATAATGGGTCAAGTCAAGATGCTTCTGTTTAAACCACCTTTCTCCTATGCCAAGTATTCTAGTGGCTTCAGATATAACACTGGGGGTCAACTCAAACCTCACCCTTGCTAGATTTACTTTATGTCGGTGAAGCCTTAGGGAAAATAACTCGGTCAACTAAGGATGGCTTTTGACCTCTTGTACTTTGTTACAGAACTCAAAACACCCTAACTCTTGGAAACATGAAAGAATAGAAGGGGAGGTTGTTAGTTCTACAGTTCTTATAAGTTCAAACCTATTGGGCTTCCCTCACTTTTTCTGCTATTTTATTGGACTTGTTTCTTCATTTAGGTTAGCCCTCTCCTCTTCAGACATGGTGTTTTGTTTACCCCTTTCTCCAATTTTTAAAAATAAAGGTTTTTTTTTTGTGAATTGATGAGGAGAAATGATAAATGAGATATTGAGGCTTTTAGACAAGGTTTAGGAGACTTAGTAAAAGTACGTTAAGCTTCCCTTTCAATTTTCCTTGAAGTCTTCTTTGACAAAAATTTAAAGTTCACTGGCCATTTTTATCACTTACAAAATCATGAGGAGGCGATACTTTAGGGAGAATACCTCTTAAAAATTACTTCCACAGCAAAAAAATGCCAATTCTGAGCTTTCTGGGCAATTTTTCAAGCCTCTGCACTTTTCTGGGTAGTGCTGCACTTTTACGCCAGGAGCGCAGCACCTCGGTCAGGCCTCAACGCAAACGCATTCAGCACTGCACACCTGTTGTAGGAGCGCAACGTCAACGATGAGAGAAATTTTGAATGCACAACGTTGCTGGCGGGTGGGATCTGTAGTGATAAGCGTGCAGCATCGTGGCCTGGGCAGGAGCTGCACGTTTGAGTCAGGTGGCAGACTTCTGTGTTTAGAGCGCAGCACTGGCAGGCACAGGCTACACGCAGAAAATGAGCGTTGGTTGGGTGGCCCCTTCTGCACGTCAGGCGGGATTAGAAGAGCATAGTGCCCATCTACAGGCGTGCAGCATCCAGAAGAAAATAAAACAAGGGAAATCTACAGCTGCACAACTTCCACCTACAGGCATGCAACATCGAGGAAATTTCGCCTGAGGATGCGTGAGGAAGTCGAAAAATTTCACTATGCTTTGCAAAAAGTTGAAATGAAGGGGAAAAGGAGATGTTGAAGCATTTATAACCCCTTTTTGAAAAATAATTAAACTCAAAAAAACCTCTTTCCTAAAGTCTCATTTTGCACTTTCTATTTGCCTCTGTCCTTTTGGAGCTAGTCTTTTGACCAATATTTCTATTTTTCTAAATTGATTTATTTTTCTCAACAAAGTTTCCACTGATTTATTTGAGGAGTCTTTTAGCTTTTGTGGCCTAGATATTTCTCCATTGTTTGTCAAAAATGTAGGTTTCAACCCTGTATAGAAATTATCTACAAACTAATCTTAAAGAAAATAAATAAACAATAGCGAGAGCATAAAACATAAAATAGACAAACACAGAGATTTTCCCCTGGATCCCAAATTGGGACGACCAGCTTGATTTTTCATTATATTTCTTTTAGTGTTACAACACATATATACATGTCGAAGCATACAAAAACCCCAATTCATTAACCCTGGATTATAACATAACCGTAGTTCCCTTGACCGGATCTACAAAATACCAGGGGCCGAAAACCATCATGCCCCAAAACCATGTGCAAACCCATGCACAAAACCATGGGCGGGTCTGCTAACCAGAAAATAAGGACCAAAAAAAAATTTCCGGGGCATTTCCCCACACCCTGATAGGGGGAGCTATCGCCCCCCATGTTACCCCCCCGCGCGTGATTAGTCATGGAAAGAATATAACACAAACCCAACATTCTCCCACTTATTGTTTTCTTTCTGGAGGGGGCCACAGGAGAGCTGATTCATTAGCCCAGCTTGGCAACACCCATTGTTTCTCTACACAAAGAGAAATTTTGAGTGCTCATAGACTTTGTCAATGCATCTGCAACATTCTTCAAAGTGTCGGCCTTTACAACCAATACCCTTTTAGCTTCAACCATATATCTCACAAAGTGATATTGAACATCAATGTGCTTTGTCTTTGAATGATAAGCAGGGTTCTTAGCAAAGAAAATTTGCACTTTGGATATCACAGTCTATCCTTGTATCTTGCTGCACCAACCCCATACTTGAACACAATCTTTGCAACCAAACTACTTCCTTTCTTGCATGAGTGGCTGCCATGTATTTTTCCTCTGTAGTTGAAAGAGCCACTATAGACTGTCTTTTACTCATCCAACTGACTGCACCTCCAAATAGGCTAAATTATAGATATTCTTTGGTCGAGATCTCTAGCCCAGTCTACATCAACAAAACCATGAATTTCCAACACTTTTTCCAATCCTTGTCTTCCTTGGTAGCACAAGCCATAATCACCAGTGCCACGCAAATATCTGAAAACCCGCTTCACTGTTGTCCAATGGTCCTTCCCTGGGTTTGACATAAACCTGCTCAATACTCCCACTGCATGTGCAATGTCTGGTCTAGTATAGACCATTGCATACATCAGGCTATCCACTGCACTTTTATAAGGAACACGGCACATATCCCCCTCTTCTTCTAGTGTCTTGGGACACTTTTCAACAGATAGCTTTGTAGCTACAAGAATCAGAACATTCACTAGTTTACTATCCTGCATATTGAACCTCTACAATATAGTCTCGACAAATTTCTTTTGGTTTAACCAGAGCTTCCTCTTTTCATGATCTCTCTTAATTTCCATGCCCAAAATATAGTTTGCAGCACCAAGATCCTTCATGTCGAATTTGGAGAACAGTTGAGTCTTCAAATCTTGGATAATTTCTTTGTCATTTCCAATCAACAACATATCATCCACATACAAAACCAAATAAATAACATGGTCACCAATTAATTTAAAATAAACACAGTGATCCTCCTTACTTCTGGTGAAGCCAAGTTCTCGTAAATAGGTATCAAAATTTTGATACCACATCCTTAGTGACTATTTTAACCCATACAGAGACTTCTTTAACTTGCATACCAGCTCTTTCTTCCCCTTCACCATAAAGCCTTCAGGTTGTTTCATGTAGATCTCTTCTTCCAGATCCTCGCAAAGAAATGTTGTCTTCACATCTATCTTTTCTACCTCAAAATCAAATGCAATAGCAAAAGATAAAAGTAATCTAATAGAAGTAACTTTGGCAACAGGAGAAAAAATATCACCAAAATCAATTCTCGGCACCTAGGAATAACCTTTTGCTACCAACCAAGCATTGTATTTCTCCACCTTTCCTTCTACATTCATATTCTTATTAAACACCCATTTTCTCCTGATGGGCTTCCTTCCAGCCGGAAACTCCACCAGATCCCATGCCTCATTTTTATGCAAGGATACCATTTCATTAACCATGGCCTCCTTCCAGAGTTTTCCATCCTCTGAATCTACTGCCTCCCTGATGATTCTGGGATCATCATCAATTATAGTTAAAGAAAAAATTGAACAGAAAGCATATGGACTATACCTTTCTATTTGTCTTCTTTCCTGAACTGATCTTCTCACAGCTGGATTTTGTGGCTCTTCCTCTTCTAAGCCTTCTTCTGTTGTAGAGTCTGGTTCATCCTCCTTTAGCTCAAACTCTATCTTCTCAGGTTCCTTTGGTAGGAATTCATGTTTAAAAATATATTTCACCTCTCTAAATGCCACATCTCGGTTGTACACAACCATCCTTGTTTCTGTGTTCCAAATCTTGTAACCCTTTAAACCATCCTTATACCCAATAAATATGCACCTTTCAGATTTATTATCCAACTTGGTCCTTTTCTCCTTTGGAACATATACATATGCATCACATCCAAATACCCTCAGATGTGAAAGAGAGGGTTTCTTTCCAGTCCATAACTCATGTGGAGTCTTATCCTCCAACGCTGATGGAGGTGATCTGTTAACCAAGTAACATGCAGTCTCCATTGCCTCTGCCCAGAATTCTTGTCCTAACCCGGTACCACTAAGCATGCTTCTTGCCTTTCCCATCAGCATTCTGTTCATTCTTTCTGCAACTCCATTTTGCTGAGGGGTGTATGGCTTAGTCTTCTGCTATGCTATACCACACTTCTTATAGAAATTTTCAAATTCCTTCTTGTAGAACTCCCCATCATTATCAGTTGTCAACACCTTTATCTTATTCTCTATCTAGTTTTCCACCAGAGCCTTAAATTCATTAAATTTGTCAAAGACTTCAGATTTATTCCTCAAGAATTATATCCATGTATTCCTTGAGAAGTAATCTATGAATGAAACATAGTACACAGACTTACCCAGTGATGGAAATGACACAGGTCCAAACACATCACTGTGCACAAGCTCTAATATCTTGTTCGCCCTCTTAGCACCAGATGGAAAACTCACTCAATTATGATTCCCATATACACAATGTTCATAGAAATCGAAATCCAGAGAACTATTAGACATACCTTATATTATACCATTTCCATGCAGTATACGAAGGCCCTTCTCTCCAATATGTCCAAGCCTTTGATGCCATAACATGTTTTTTTCTCCATAGACCGCTAGGCATTCTACTCCACTTTCAAGAACCACAAAACTGTCGCACCCAACAATAATAGTGTTGCCCTGATGCCTGTATAGAGTTCCAATCTGAACTCCCCGCATTAATACGAGTGCTCCCCGAACCATCTTACAGGTATCTTTCTTGAACACTGTTTTTACACTTGCATCATCCATCTTGCTTACAAAAATCAGATTTATGTCCAATAGAGGAATGTGCAGAACACCAGGAAGTGTTATAATCCTTCCACCTTGCAGCTTCAACTTGTCTTTTCCACGTCCGATGATTCTGGCCTTCCTATCATCACCTAAGAAGACATCACCACCATCATATTTCTCATACTCACAGAACCACTCCCTATGGGGAGTGAAGTGAAAGGATGCACCCGAGTCAATCAAACATGACTCATGATCTACGTATTTGAAGAAGAATCCAAATACACATCCCCACCTTCATCTGAGGTGGTTTTTACCTCTGCAGAAGGAACATCATCAGATCCCTTTCCTTTCTTAGGAGCTTTAGATCTGCGGTCCTTTTTGTAGTGCCCTTCATTTCCGTATTTCCAGCACACCTTTACAAACTTTCCAAGAGATTTAGATCTCCCTCTAGATTTAGATCTCCCACTCGAAACATTATTCTTGTTTCTGTTGTGGGACCTTCCTTGTACAGATAAGGAATCTCCATTTTGACCCTCCATATTTCTTTGTCTCATTTCCTACGATAGCAAGGCTAAGATAATGTCATCAAAATTCAAGGTATTTGTATTGCTACCTATTGCAATAACCAGATTGTCCCACGAATCTGGTAGAGAACACAAAAAACTAATGCACTTATCTTCATCTGAGTTTTTAATATCAACAAATGACAACTAACTTACCACAGTATTGAAGGCATTCAGATGCTCTGTCACCGAGTCTCCATCCTTCATCCTCAGGTTATATAGCTTTTTCCACAGGAACAATTTATTCACCAAAGACTTAGATTGGTACAGAGTCCCTAGCTTGTCCCACAAGGTATTCATCGTAGCTTCCCTAGATACATTTAAAAATACTGAATCTGAGACACACAACCGTATTATGCTCTTTGCCTTCTGATCCGGTTTCTTCCAGTCTTCATCTGAAATTACCATTGGTTTAGTACCCGGATCTACCACAATCCACTGATCTTTATCCACCTGCAGATCCTCCACCTTGAGCTTCCACAACTTAAAAATCTGACCATTAAATTTCTTGATCTATATATTCTCGTCGCTTGCCATCTTCTTTAACCACAAGAATCAATCCCAAAAATCTCCCACTGAACAAGGTCTACCTCAGGCTCGAGCAGAAAACCCCTCAGCAGCAAAGGCGTCCCCTTGAAGTCGAAACTGCTCTGATACCAAATGTAGGTTTTAACCCTGTACAGAAATTATCTACAAACTAATCTTAAAGATAGAAAATAAATAGTAGCGAGAGCATAAAACATAAAACAGATAAACACAGAGATTTTTCCTTGGATCCCAAATCAGGACGACCAACTTGATTTTTCATTATATTCCTTTTAGTGTTACAACACATATATATACATGTTGAAGCATACATAAACCCCAATCCATTAACCCTGGATTAGAACATAACCATAGTTCCCTTGACCGGATCTACAAAATACCGAAATTTGAAAACCATCATGCCCCAAAACCATGTGCAAACCCATGCATAAAACCATGGGATAAAACGCGGAAAATAAGGACGAAAATTTTTTACAAGGCGATCTTTGCCGAACCTCGACAAGGGGGCCTACTGCCCCCCCCCATGACCCCCCCAATGTTTCACTCAGCACAACGTACAGGGGGGGATATTTCCCCCCCTATTACCCCCCCACACGTGATTAGTCATGGAAAGAATATAACACAAATCCAACAAAAAAATCACATATTTGTATTTTCAACCAAAGCATATCTACTATTTTCTTCTTCAATGTGATTTTCCTTTATTGATAGTACTCTTAGTATTTTACTTATCCTCATGGCACATATGATAGCTTTTTGTATTTTTTCAAGAGTGTGGCAAAGGGCATTTGTCCCTCCACTAGTTTCATGCTTGAGGCCAAAAAACTTTACAATGATCTTTTTGCTGAAATGCGCCATGCTGCTCATATGTCACTGACTCTTTGAGATTTGCGTAGATCTTTGTATGCATATTAATTTATTTCTTTTTATGAGATCAAGGCATTTTCCCTGTCGCCTCCAGCTAATTTTACCTTTTTATCAACTGCCAATGACTTCAAGAACTCTCTTAGGTGTCCTTTTGCCATTTATATAATGAGCTCTTCATTTTCCCTATAGCCTCCAGCTCATTGTACCTTTTTTTCAATTGAAAATGACCTTCTGAACCTTCTTAGGTGTCCCTTTTTGCCTCTTCTTTGCTTTAGACTAATATTCAAGGCATACCTACAGAAATTATTGGATATGATAGTCTATTCTTTGCAGATTTTACTGTTGGACCAGGAGGGCACCCTTGGAGGCTGCCTAAGTTCTCTTTTGAATTCATCTTTGACTTCCTATGCAAATAGTGGAATAAGAATAATGATGGCGCATGACCTAGGGAAACCTAATTGAATTATTTTAAAGGTCTTAGAATGGGCTTTTGACTGAGAACCAAGGTTTTGAACGAAGATACAAGGTTTTAACATTCCACTTATGCACCATCATCCTATACAACTAGAAATCCTTTACTTTACTTTGAAGGGCTTTCTAGATAGAATTTTGACACCAATAGTGCTTGAGGAATTTGTGAGTAGGAGATAAAATTTGGTTTAAATTGGTCAAACAAATTGTTAAATAAGAGGGCTTAGGCATCAGAGGTAGAGGGCTATAAAAAAAAGTAGAAATCATGGATAGAGTAAGGGAAATTAGTCCAGAATGGGGTCTTATAGGATGATAGATTGACCATAGTAGACAAAAGAGGAGGGATAGGGGAAAATTTCTTTTGAGGAGATTTCTAGAAGACATAATGATTCTTGAATTTTGATTTCTACAAATCTGAGACAAAGCATTTAGTCATCTAAAATGGGTGAAAATCACTGATTACTAACAACATCTAATTTAAAATTTTCATGGCATAAAGGTAGAGGGTTTAAGAGATATGGTGAAATTATGGTGACTGTGTGAAAGGGAAACACTTCAAGCTTATGTTATCTTCGAGCATCATTTGACATGCTAAGGGTATTGGGCTAATGTGAAATGGTCCATACAATGTTGTAAACTTGTGAGAAAGCTTCTAGGCTAAACACACCCTTCACACTTCAAAATATCTTCTTGCAGCAAAAGCATAGCACGGCTGCACAACACACCTTTTTTTATACATGAGTTAGTGGTCTTGAGTTATAGTATATGCTATAGCAAAAGAATCCCAATGAATATATCATTATCCTTTATGAATACAAGGAAAAATAGAATCTCCATCCATAAATGTTGGTTTTCCATGTTCTATGTAGTCATATTTAAGAGAATTATCAAGTGAAATATCAATAATTTGTTTGATATAATTATTCTCATCATACACAATATAGGACTTTTAATATTATTTAAGATTCTCACATGTAATAACTACCTCATGTATAACATGAATGCCAAAAATTGATCCTTTATGTTGCTCAACAAGCCTTTCATCTTCATGTTTAAGAGTTTCTAAATTTATAACTTCAAAAGGTGTGTATTCTTGAATAAAATTTTCATCTTAAAAAAGATTTAGTACAACAATCTCCTTTTGACTATTTTTAAGCAATTCTAATTCATAATTTTCACATATGGGCCCGACGCCTTCCAGAAACTTTATGTTACACACTGATTCACTACTTAATGTCCCTATACATGTAGATTTAGAGATCTTGTTTTGGAAAGTTTCTTCTTGAAGCAAATATAAAAAAAAAAATATTGTATGAAGAACAATTTTATTGACTCTCTTGATCTCTATCTTGATCACATAAATGTTGAAAAACTTGCCGCATCACTTCTTCAATCTCAAGAGAAGGAACATGAATGTTTACATCAAGATGTTGATCTACTTTATTTTCAATCAAGAGAGAAGATACCATTTTTTCTTGGTGAGGAAAAGGGTTCTCATACAAAGCTTATAGGATTTCTTCATTTGTTAGCTCTTCATCACTATAAAAATTTTCCATATTTTGAGTGAAGTTCTGAAAATGGTCACAAAAATTCTTAACTAATTACAAAGAAGGATCAAATTCTTTGTATTTCTAAAGAATTACTAAATGAAAATATTTAAGGGAATATAAGATACTAGGTGGAAAACCTTCATACCAGGATCTCGCTTTTCCTTCCAAAGTAACCATAAACATCATTATCAGACAGTCTTCATGAAATTGAACGTTAATTCTATGCACGTGCATGTCAAATTTAACCAAATGAAGAGCAACAAAAATCCTACCTGATCTTTGAATATTCGAAAATAAGTTAGCCAATCTATAATTGGTGTGTGATTTGGAAAAACTAGAATGTGATCTAGATTCTTAGAAGCATATCTTGCAGGTATAGAAACCATCTTGAGCCAGTAGATTCAATAGTAAAACCCTGAATTATAGATCTTTCCAATAGTGGATTCTTTAGATCAGGTTGAAACTTGATTGGAGTAGGCAGGTGAATGGTACATCCTTCATGTATCTGACAGTTTTCCATAATCAACAATCATATATAAAACTATGATGATTCTTTCCCAGTGAATATGGATCATTTCTCTCCTCGGAAAAGATGCCACTATGTTAGCACTCTATAATTTGTCCAGGCCTAGGAGAGAAACTCAGAGGTAACCAAAAACCACTTGGAAGTTGGAAGATATCCCTTCGAACTTGATAGAGGGCTCTCTCTATCTAAAATTTCCATTCCCATATATTTTAGGCTATGAATGCTTCTTAGTAGGGTATAAGCTCTACAGGTTTACTGGTAGGAAAGAAGACAAATCTATTTGGCAGGGAGTCATATCATGTAGATTATCTTTCTAGTGATCAGATGAAGAGAAAGATGAGTTTCCACAGTGGCAAGGTAGGTAGTATATTTAGATTTTTTTAGTTAAATTCTCCATATAAGGGGGAATGGAAAATAAATTGAAAATTACATACAGAGCATTAGACAACAATATGAATTCTAAATGTCATTTTAGCAGAAAACATAAATGTATAGAAAACTGAAACAAAGCACTATTTGAAATGAATTCTAAGTCAATATATTTGTTCAAATAAATAATAATATGTATTTCAAAGCATGATTATTATACAATATGACTTACAAAACAAATAATGCACATCTCCAATGCAACTAATATAGGGATCCTTGTATAATTCGACCTATGTCTTTCATTCACTAAAAAATATATCAAAAGTAAGTGAAGTACACAATATCTCTTCTTATGAACCTGACCAACCAACCAAATTTTTTCACGCTGAAGCTCATGAAAATATATACAATTATCTTATCGATGGACTACGGGGTTGAGCTCAACCATTTCCCCAAGGAGTGAATCAATTACATTAAATTTGGAGCTATGTGCTAGGAATAGAGACCAATTTTTTTGAAAATAAGGGTCAAATATTAGCTCATATATATTGAACCATGATGTAATATTCCTAAATTAGGACACAGCTAATTGGAATATTAAAATTTTGAATTTCTCTTAGATAGAGGAATCAAAGGGTATGGAGACCCATAAATCTCCTTAGTAGGAATAATGACAATCCTAGTGTGAATGGAGGTCATCTTAGAAGATGGATTGAAGACCCTTAGTTGTGAAAAGACGCCAGGGCATGAAGACTTGGTCAACTTTGACCAAATCAATAATGCTGTTATGGAGGAGTGGCATTCATGGTGGGACAACGCAGTTTTGGAGGGAGATTGAAAGCATGGAAGTAGTGACGTAATTGAGTGGGGCCAAGGGTGAGGAAGCTCATCACTTATATAAGGAAGAGGATGTAAACCATATGGGGGTTATGTTTGAGATTATTATTTTGATATGGTCTCTTTAGACTTGTTGCTCTCTTCAACTGTTTAGCTAAGATTTCATGTGATGTTTAGCATAGGGTGTTCCCAGTCGTGAATCCCACCTATTTCCTTGAGAGGCCTCTTGGAAGATTTTTGTAGTACATTGTCCACTATCTGGCATCAGGATAAGCTAGATATTTTTTTTACAGTGCAGTTTCTGCAGAGTATTGTATTCTCTTGCAGGGTGCAGTAGTGGAGAGTTGATTTCGGTCACTTCCTTGCTTAATTTAAGTTGGATGAAAGTTTCCTTCCATTGGGAGACTAGAAAAGAGGACCCTTGAGCCTTAATTTCATCATATATCATTAGGCTAAGGTACTGCTCTCAGTTACAGTGCAATTTTCTGAAGAAACTACGTTATTTCAATGTGCAGTTGTAGTAGAGGGCTTGGAGCCCTAGTTTGGGGAAGATACATTTTCAGTGAGGGGATCAGCCTCTCATTTGGAGAATATATAGGAGGATTTTTTCATATATTTCCATATCAGATAAGAAACCTCTTATCATCTATCCATTTTCAGAGATTATTCATCCCTAAGGCCATATTTTTATTTCTGCATTTTTGTGTATTTCAGGAAACCCTTTCCGTGTTATCTTGGAAATGTGCTTGGGAGTGTAGATCTCTGTTCCCGACATTATTTGAGCCATATAACTTCAGATATATATATATTGAAATTATTTAGCAATAGCTATTTCTAATAAATTTGTGCTATCATAGCCTTGGCTATTATTGTGTAGCAGTGTTCTTCATGTTTCATGTACCTATTCTCTTGAGGCTTGTTTTTTCCTAACTTGAGTGACTATTTCCTAAAGAAAATGTATAAGTTTTTCTACTATGATATTAAAATGATGGCTATATGACCTTCTTACATTTTATGTGTTGATTTACACTGCTATTTCTAGTTTTATGCACTATATTCCTGATTTTCCCATTTGGGAATATTACAGTGGTATCAGAGCATAATATTCGCTTAGCCTGTGGATCTGAGCCATTATGCTATTAGGATAATAAGAAGAAGGAAAAAGAGATAAAAATTATGGAAAGAATGAGTTTTATCTCATCTATTTTCAAATCTAAGAGGCACCTCACCATGGAGGTGAAGAAAAAAAATGAAACCACACTAGGGTTTTGAGATGAGGAAGGTCCATGTACTTCCTATCAGCAAAAGAAATATCTGGTATTGCATAGAGCTCCAAAGAAACATACTATGCCATTTCCTTTTGAATAAGAAGACAAGAGGCATGGAGATGGAGGACACTTAGATCATGAGATTATAAGTGAGTATCTTGCAGAATATAAGTCTCAACCTAGAGCTTTGAAGGAGAATCTAACTCTCCCACAGTTCATTCAGCTCAAATAAGAAAGAAGACCTTGTAACAATAGATTTATATTGTCTACATTTTATGGGTCATGCACATGCACAAAAAAGGCTTGGGGAATGAAGTTGGATGCATTATTCCTGCTACATCCAGTAGTATAAAGAGAAGTTGTTGATATTGCAATGCTACACCTTGAGGGTGAAGCAAACATTTGGTGGTTCAACCATTTGAGTCATGCACTAGTGACTGGATATGCAGATTTTACTCAAATGTTGATCAATAAGTTTGAAAAAATAAAATTAGAGGAAAGGAAACTTCCATCACCACTTTCTGCAAGAGCACCTGCATCAGGACAAAGAACACTTGCACCTTTGAAAAGTGGTATTTATCTCTTGACATTTAGAGTCCCATGCACTATTCTGGAGATGCATGAGGAGGAGGAGACAAGTACTAGCGCTGATGCAACCATAGAGGAGCAGCCATCATCATCAATAGTTGGGGAAGTCATCACACAACAGGAAGGAATCCTTGTAGCAGTACAAGATGTTCCCAATATTTACCAAGGTATGCTCATATTTTCATTACCTATTATTACAACACATCATATGGAGGATTGTGGAAACATGCTATCACGGAAAATACATGACCTAGGGTCAAAGCACATTGCTAATTTGGAGTGCGAGACTATCACTACATTGAGGAACCTTGATTTGTTCAAGGAGGATATATACAATCATCTTGGTTATTTACTATTGAGATACACAAAAATCTTGGGGTTGGAGTGTAGATTTTTGGAGGAGAGGATGAGGATTGACCTAAACAATGAAATGTAGAACTATGTGCTCAACATTGAGCATGATCTTGAGACATCAGATGAACCATTATGGAGATTAGCAGTGATTTCATTGAGAATCATTGAGGATTTGGGGACCCAACCATTGTTGGAACATTCCAATGACCATTCTACATGTGTAGTAGGGGATAGGTAGATGGTTGATCAGAGACATCTTATCTTCCATTGTTATGATCGATCCTTATTGATGAGTCCTTCACAACTCATTAAGAATATTTTTAATTCAATATACTTAGATCCTTATGGATTTAATTTTTTCATTGATGAGTGGTCTTCATTTGAAGATCTCCAGGAGGTTGTACTTCAACGTCCCATGAAGTGTAGAGGTACTGATTTGGATTGGGAGGGTGGTACTCTACATTAGAGGAATACCAACTTTGAGCATGATGATAGACACTCACCATTGGTTGGATAGGTGATGTTGATGAGCAAGAGGCTGGAAAGCCACTTGTAAATCTATGACACAGGGTAGCGAGAGGCAAGGCTGCATTGGCTACTCTTGAAAGTGTTTGTCCAACATGTGACATATCCTACTTTAAGGGGTATTTCGGTGGTTGGGACTTGGCATGGCACTTGCATCATATGGCAGCAGGTAGTTTGGGTGCATTGTGATGATGTGACATTCTTCATGTCAAACATCATGTTTTCACCTCATGATTTGTATAATGGAGGTGTGAGGAGGCACCAAGAGCTATTGTTTCTTTGGATACTCTTGGGAGAGTATGGGTTGAAAGGGATGGCACAATCAAAGTGCAAAGAGGCTACCCTTCAACATTGGAGGATCAGGAGGTACTCCCACATAGGAAGGAGTCTCCCACACATAGCAACATGATAGTGGATGACTTTGGCATATGGCATGTCAAAGAATGGAATCATGGAGTGACAAGAGCCTTATCACCAAGGCCAACAACGTTGTTACTTGGGAGTATGTATCTATTTATGGAGTGTTCCAAGGGGAGTATGCATCTCTTAATTTTATATACCTTTATGAGGATATTATTATGGGAGGGTTCATCCATGGATATCACTTTCATTCTACTCACAATGCATGGTAAGAAATCTATTTCTATACTTATTGATCATTTCATAAATTATTTTCATTCTCTCACCATATATGTACAGTGCATTGCTCCACAAGAGGGCAATATGATCTTTGGTTTTCATGCTCATTCTAGGGCCAACATTTATGATGGAGATATCCATTATTTTCATGAATTTAGGAAAATGTGGTGTTATTCTTGTTATGCTCGGCTGATTTATAATACAATTTGCTACCTCCTAGTAGATGAGAGAACATGCACAACTAGCAACTTGTTGGGAGACAACTTTCCATATGGTGTTCTTAAACAAAATTTGGTAAAAGTGCACTGTATCCATTGAAGAAACCATTAGTACCATCCAAAGCTGCACATAACCTTCAGTATTTTTTTGATTTGGATACCACATGGTGATGATGTACCATTCACTTTGTATGGGATGGTTTGGGCTCATGAAATTAGAGAAGGGTTTTTTTTTTATCCAATTGTCCTTTTTTATCTTGAGGACAACATTATTGTAGCCCAATATCAGCAGAAGCTATAAACTTTCCATAAGTGGAGAGAGAGACAGTGTGGGGTAGGCCATTTGGTCTATCATGTTCATTATTATAGCCCACCGACATTGCAGGAGCCAAAGGTGGAAGAAATTTTTCATGAGTTACCATTTTGGAAGGTGACTCAATTTGTATGGATGATATGTTGGGATTTGGAGCTTCACATGGGAATGAAAGTTCCCCGTGATTTTATGATCCCATGCCTCAAACATGCCTCTATACCACATATAGTTTCCTCTATGGATATCTCACTACTTCATGATGAGAGACATTTGGAATTGTCACCAAAGGCTTACTTATACACTTGGGAGAAGCAGCTAGGGGACATAATGATGAGAGGGCATCTTGTTCATTGGAGGAACTTATCATATGAGGATGCTTCAGGAGGAAGAGGAGAGGCTCCTCAATTCTATCCTTGCAATTTCTTGAGGAAAAGAAACATTTGGGAGGGGAGGACAGTAATATTCCTAAATTAGCACACATCTAATTGGAATATTAAAATTTTGATATTTCTCTTAGATAGAGGAATAAGAGGGTATGGAGACCCATAAATCTCCTTAGTAGGAATACAGACACTCCTAGTGTGAATGGAGGTCATCTTAAAAGATGGATTAAAGACCCTTAGGTGTGAAAAGGGGCTGGAGCATGAAGACTGGGTCAACTTTGACAAAATCAACAATGTTGTTATGGAGGAGTGGCATTCATGGTGGGACAACGTATTTTTGGAGGGAGATTGAATGCAATGAAGTAGTGACCAAATTGAGTGGGGCCAACAGTGAGGAAGCTCATCACTTATATAAGGAAGAGGATGGCAACCATATGGGGGTTATGTTTGAGATTATTATTTTCATATGGTATGTTTAGACTTGTTTCTCTCTTCAACTGTTTAGATAAGATTTCATGTGTTGTTTAGCACAGGGTGTTCCTAGTCGGGAATCCAACCTCTTTCCTTGAGAGGCCTATTAGAATATTTTTGCACTACATTATCAAGCATCAGGATAAGCTACATATTTTTTTTACAATGTAGTTTCCATAGAGTATTGTGTTGTGTTGTAGGGTTTAGTATTGGAGAGTTGATTTGGATTACTTCCTTGCTTAATTTCAGTTGGAGGAAAGATTCCTTCCATTGGGAGACTATAAAAGAGGATCCTTGAGCCTTATTTCATCATCCAGCATCAGGCTAAGGTATGACTCTCAATTACAATGCAGTTTTTTGAAGAAATTGTGTTATTTCAATGTGCAGTTGTAGTAGAGGGTTTGGAGCCCTAGTTGGGGGGAGATAGATTTTCAGTGAGGGGATCAGCCTATCATTTTGAGAATTTGTAGGAGGATTTTTTCATACATTTCAATATTAGATCAGAAAACTCCTATCATCTATCCAGTTGCATAGATTATTCATCCCTAGGGCCATATTTGTATTTCTGCATTTTTGTGTATTTCAGGAAACCCTTTCCAGGTTATCCTGGAAATGTTCTTGGGAGCTTATATATATGTTCCTGACATTATTTGAGCGATATAACTTCAGATCTATGTATTGAAATTATTCATCAATAGTTATTTCTAATAAAACTGCACTATCATAGCCTTGGGTATTATTGTGTAGCAGTGTTCTTCATGTTTAGTGTACCTGTTCTCTTGAGGCATTTTTTTTCCTAACTTGAGTGACTATTTCCTCAAGAACTTGTATAAATTTTTCTGCTATGATCTTAATATGATGTCTATATGTTCTTCTTATATTTTATGTGTTTATTTACACTTCTATTTCTATTTTTATGCACTATATTCCTGCTTCTCCCATTTGGGAATATTACACATGACATATGTTACAAAACCTCAGGATTTTTTTGTATATTATCTTGTTCTTGGGATAAACCTCTCTTGGTTTTCCTAAATTCCTCTCCATCTCCTCTAAATATGTGCCCAAAAAGCATCGCTAAAATAGAAAATAATGAAATTTGAAAAGTATGTTCTAAATATTCAATCAAATGTTCTAATCCATGACACCTATGAAGAAAATAAAGAATAATTTATTTATCTATCACGTTATTAAAAAAAATAATAAGTGTTCAAAATTCATCTCACGTTGGTCAGAAATTGATTTTGAAGTGAAACTGTCAAAAGTGCAAGAATTATCGAAAAGCGCAGCATAAAAGTGCAACAACTGTATTTTTTGAATATCTCCTAAAAGGTAAGCTGGATTGAGCTTATTTTTCTACATAAAGTTAATATCATTATAAAACTTCTCCGAAAACATTTTGAGCCAAATATGAATCATAGATCTCGATAAAATCCAAAAATGGCTATAGAGGATTGTGCCTCATTTCTTGAAAACCATGAAAAATTTTGACCTGAAAGAAAGTGAGATTATTCATTTGAACCCCATGCATCTAACTTAAAATTTTCATGGAAAACAGGTAGATGGTTTAAGATATATGGTGAAAATACAGTGACTATGTGAAAGCCCAGGGTTCCAAGATTATACTCTCTTATGCCATCATCTGACATGTTGAGGGTATTGGGCTGGTGTGAAATGGTCCATACAACGTTGTAAACCTGTGAGAAATATTATAGGCCAATTATAAACCTTCAAAATTTGAAATCTCTTCTTGCAGAAAAAACACAACACAACTATGAAACACACCTTTTTGTGATGATAAAGACTTGATGACACATTTTTTTTTACAACTATGACTCTAAATAATGACCACTAACTCATGATGTGACACCAATTACTTATCCGTTTAGACTCAATATTTCTAAGGTGATGACTAAAATTCACAACCTGACCTAAATACTTAGAAACACCAAATTGAATTCGACTACTATAGTATAGGACTCTAATAAATAAGAGATACAGTAACGAAGAACCAGGGAAAGAAATTTGATATATGGTCTCTTATTAGCCAAATTAGAACTAATACATCAATATTTAGAGAAATATATATAGATCGGGACAGTCAAATAATTCTAATTTTATGACCAGATGCTTTAACTAATCTGACATTAGTTAATTCTTATGAAATATTTTGTTACAATGTATGTTTATCGACTTGATTTGGATTAGTCGGCTAGGCCAATTAGATCCTCCAACATCTCCCCCACACTCAAAGCCTTCTTCATCTAAAAAAGCGGGAGATTTGGAGTGATACACAAGAATTTAAAAACAATTTGATAGAGAAAATACTTATACAATTGATGTCGTTGGTTCCTTAAGAAATTTTTTTTTAATACAAATCATACTACAATGAAAATTAAATCAAGAAATGACGACTAGTAATTTTTTGGCAGGTCATTCTGAAGGCTCCTTCGAAACTACTTGGACTAGATTTGTCGAGTGATTTACTGCTTGGTCAACTTCAACTTCGTGTGTTTCATGTTTCGAATATGCAACATATGTTCAAATAATTGGTGAAAAAAACTGATGGGTGGTGATATTGTTAAGGTCTCACGGAGCACTGAATGATATTTTTGTTAGGATATTGGTTAGGCTTGAGAATTCAATAATTTTTATATAAGTGGTACTAATTTCACCATCATTATCACTTGTTTACTCTTCATCGAAATGTCTTGTCAGTTTATGATTTGATCCTTTAACATCACTTGACATGTGCATGGCACCTGATCTCCACCTTATTTTTGGGGGTGAATAGTTGTGGGGTGGACTGAATTGATATTTATTCTAAGTCTAGGAGCAATGGGATGTGTGAAGATTGTGACATGTTCTCATTAGATATATGTACTTGAGAGCTTAGATTTTTAAATCTGAATTTTTGTCTTTTTTGTGATGCGCTCTCAAACTCACATGCCATATATTTATTAGCCATTGAATTTCTGAAACTCCCTCACGAAGGTTGGTCGAAGCCTATTTCTTGAGTTTATATCCTATAAAATTGTACTTTTTCACTTTCTTTTGTCAGAGGATTATTTCTTGGTTCAAGTCAACTCCCATTTTTTTGGCTTGATTTATTGGTTGAGACAACTTTAAAATTGGTATTTAAATTTTTCTCTATGCTTTGGCCGTCACTTGTAATTGAATTGATTTTAGTCATTGCTATGTTTTAATCTACCACTTAGAAGATTTCGTAGGTTGAGCTCTTGTTCCATATCATTATTGTGTCTGCGACCTTCTGTTGAGGCCTCAGAATTCCACTGGAAAAACATGGGGGAAGACCACGCGATCCGGACCTTAAAGAAGCTCCCTTTGTGTTTTTTGTAGTGGCTCCGACTAGGGATAATGGGACTAGTTTCCCAATAAGGATGATTTTGAGGGTGTGTTTTGATTATACAACATGCAAATGGAGAATTATTTTAATATATAATATGCATATATCTAAACTATTTATTCTGCTATATACCCAGGGTGTTTCTTCCTGTATGTGATCTAAAGAGATATATTTTAACTATCAGTAATATAAATCATATAACAGTTTAAAGAGATGAAACGTATGTGAGATTATTATTCTAACAAAATAGTTTGACTAGAAGAATTGTGAAAAATATGTCACATTCATATGTGTGATTATATATTTAATGAGAAATCATAGACAAATATTAGAATATAAGTGCATGTAACATTCATCTATAATAATGTTTCAAATATATAATGAAATAAAAATATGACTGTCAATCTATAAAGAAAGACTTAATACAAGTGAATAGAAGTATCGTATGTACGAAGTTCTACTCATGTAAATTGATAGTAATTCATCTTCTCCTCTTCACTTTCAAGCAATTTAAATAGTACAGCAGTGCAACATCAGTTAAACAACTTTAATTATCTAAAGATAATAGATGTGTTCCATTAATTCATCAAAGCATTTACAAACTTACAATAGTGCATTACTTGCAAATGCTTTTGACAAATTTCTAGACCCATGGGTTTAACTACTAAACTAACTATGTTCTAAAATAGATTATTAAAAAAATATAGAGGAGGTTTCAAACAACCATCCTCCTAAGGCTAACTTGAACTACAATATAGGAAAAGAAAGTAACAATATGATTTATGAATTCTGTCCTTTCTTTTGGATTTGGTCACGAAGTTGAAAACTATATAGCATAGGCTTGAGTTGAGCTGGCTGCAAAATCTTCGATATGACCTGTCCCTTGATTACTGCGTTTGAGAGTACTACCTATGATTTTCTAGTTGAATTTGTTAAAGACTGTAGAATCCAGTATTGATGATAAGGTTTTATCAGAAAATTCCAATAATTTTCTTGATCAAACTTATTTACCTTTTTAATTTCTTCATCCTGCCTTTTTTCCTCTTCTACTATGTTTCTATCTATTTGACTTCTGAGAACACTTCAGATGTGTACTCTTTGATAATTTCTTCTCTCACCAATTGTTCACATATAGATTCAATAATTTACTTTAATAATATTGATTTTTTCGTTGCTGATTTATCTTCCTGCTCTATTTGTGCTTCCCAATATTTGAATAAGATCTCCTTATGAAAATTATCTACCTAGGGTATATCAGCTTCTTTTCCTGAATCTGATGCTTGCCATTGAATGTGTTTGTTGATTTTATTCTCAATTTTCTCACATTCAAGTTTCTGGATGGCTACTTGCTAGATCAGTATTGTATTTGAATCACAATAAGAGTCAATAATAGAAGCTTGTTGGAAAAATAATTCTTGTTGTTTATTTAACTTAGTATTTATATCCAATGCTTCTTTTATGAATTTCTCTAATTGTGGTTGGCTTTGTAACCTAGTCAATGCTACTTATAGTTGTAATTTTTTCTCAGTGATTTCTATTTGATGCTGCAATTTAAGGCTCTTGAAATATTTTTTAAATTTGGCTGTCTTTGATTTCATTTTCTCACTGTTGCTATATTTTTCTTCATCTAACAATCTCTCTAGTTCTTGTATTCTGTCTTCGTTTTTCTTCAGCAACATTCTAACTTTAGTATCTTTATCAACAGTGGAATTAGCACATGCCTCTGCATACTGTGATAATTTAGTTAAATGTTTCGTAGTATCAGCTAAGAGATCCTTCCACAAAATGTCAACATATTCATTTGTGAGATCTGAGACCGTTTCATCAATTCTTCTCCTTTTATTTCTCTTAAATACATCCTTATGGCTAGGGCTGTAGAAGATATCCAGTGGAGGGATTTCCTCATTTTGTAAAAATATTTGTTCTGTAGGGTATGCCGGTATGATCTCTCGATCATGAGTTTCTGGAACTTGTTGTAGTGGATTAACAATTTCCACTATCTTCTGGGAATGTTCAACTGTTTGAAAACTAGTTACTTGATCAGCGTTGGGATTGGCTTTAGGAGTTTCTCTTGCTTCAGAAAAATCGTCCCATTAACTACTCAAATTCTTTGTTTTGGAATTTTTTGACTGATCAAGTGTATCATGACTGTGTTGAACTTCTTGAGAAGTCGGTTCTGTTTCATTATTTTCTCTTTTCTCCTGCATATCTATCTCTTGGATTACCTGATAAATTATCGTTTATGGGCTATCTTTTCTGGATTCAGATTCATTTTCTAAATGATCTGAATTGTGACATTGATGCTCTGATTTTCCTGACTCATCTTCAGACATGTGTTTTGCTTCATTATCCAAGCTAATAGTTGGAGTAGGTTTGCTGACATCTTCAATAGTTAAAAATTTTAGAGCAACTCTCTCCAGTCTCTTATTTTTGTATATTTGGAAGACTTCCAAATCATCTTTGTTAAGTTGAATAGCTACAAACTTAATTATATCTGAAAGATTTTCCATGCTTTGAAAAATATCATCAGGTCCATCTATTTCCTTTACAAAAGGCTTCATTTTAAGCTCAGTGGTGCAATTTTTAATTACATCATTTGGATCATATAGCCTCTTTGGAACTACTACCAAATTTAATAGATTAATCTTTGAAACTTCTTTGTAGGCATGGCCAATATCAAAAAGTGCAAAAGTACCCCACTCTAAAGGAAAATTAGGCCAAATGGCCTTCTTAGCATCTTTCAGCTATTTAGTAATACCATTAACAAGTTGGTATGCTATCTCTCTTGAAAGTAACTTATCAGGAACATAATATGATAGGACGTGGGGAGAAGCATAACTCCCAAATACTATGACTTATGTAAAATTATCCTCTACAAACCATCTAGCCATATAAAGAATATCTTTACTAGCTTCTTTGTAAAACCTAGGGGTTTTCTCTTTCGATATCATGTGGTGGATAGGTAACATGAATCCATGACAAATTTTATAAAAATGTAGATGGAAGTATGAATCCCAAAGGGCTCTGTGGTAAATGTGGATTGGGGTAGGGTCTTGGGTGGCACATTTCCATCCCATGGTAGGAAAATGAGAAGAAAATAATATTGCGTCCATGACATACGCATAAATATGAAAGGGAGGTATTTCTCTATATGAAACACTCCTTTTATTCCTATAATATATGATCTTTTTGGCTAAAATGTTAGATAGGATATTTTCCCAAATCAAAATTAAGGAATTGATGATGTTGATCAGCTGTTGTCCTTGATGTCAACCCAAGCAACACTAGGGGCTACCCCAATATTGCATGGGAATTTTGACCTACCAAATTAATATATTTTGGGTCAATAATGCTTTTGATGGTTTCTACTTGTTGAGATGTTTCTGTTGATATATGGCATGCCACGTAATTCTTCACGTTTTGAGAGATATTCATGTTTGAATTTTGTAACCCTAGTTAGTGGGCTAAAACCCCATGGGGTTGTGTCATGGGTCATTGAAAAGTCATAATTAATATTTTTTAAGCTCCTAAAATCCCTCCCACGTTCACTTGTTGAAGCCCCTCTCAACCTCAGAATTTATATAAATTGTGATCCTCATATCCTCCTTATGCAAGGGATTTCACCATTTGAAACAGGTGATCGTGGAATTTTCGCTCCAACCTTTTTTCTACAAAGGTTCAGAAGCTGAATTTTTTATGAGGTGAAGCCGAAATCTAGCGGAAGCTCCTGCGAAAATTTTAGATCACGGTGCGTAACATTTTCAAAGGTATGATCTATGGAAGTCAGTGTTTTTTCAAGCTCCTGAAATTCATCTCAAAGAAGTGACCTTAGGAAAATCATCATAAATATCTCTCTAAGTATTAGATTGGAATTCTATAAAATGTGACAGATAGTGCACAGAATTTAGTTTTCTCTCTATAAATTTAAGAGACAAATGAAGAAACAATGACACATGGCACGCCGTACAAGTTCTCTCTTCTCAAACATTCCATAATTAGGGCTTTGTGAGAGATTGGGCATAATGCCCTCTTGAGGAATAAAAATTGTTTCAGACCTATGGAATTGGAAAGATGACTCGGAGGACTACTACAGGACCAAAAATCACATATTGGGGATCTAAAATAACAGAGATACACCAGTTTCAATATCGAGCTCCTAGAAGGCAAGAAAAATCTAGATCATGTGTTGTCAAGAGTTGCAAAGGACCAGAATTTCTAGGGAAGAAAAGAAAAGAAAGGTGTAGCAAAGGGTAGCATGACAAGAGCAAAAACCTGTAATATTCCTAAATTAGCATGCAGCTAATAGGAATATTAATTTTTGATCTTTGCAACTAGTAGATGAATAAATGGGGGAAAAATACCCATAGTTGTCTTGTATTAGCATAAAAGCCTTCTTGGTATGAAAATGGGACATCCTAGTAGTTGGATTTTTCACTTTCCATGTGTGAACAAGAAGAGAGGCATGTTGATTAAGTCAAGTTGACTAAGTCAACAACGCAATATGGAGTCATTTTTGGAGGGAAAGTGATCATGTGATGTTGGAAACCCTAATGGGTGGGACCCAAGGTGAGGAGGCTCACAAATCTTATAAGGGAAAAGATGGAAGCCATTTGGGGTTAGCTTATGGATTATTGATTTTGGTCTAGTTAGACTATTGAGCATTCTTCAGTCATTGAGTTGAATATGCAGTGTCATTTAGCATAAGGCATTCCTGCTTAGGGATTCCTTCTCCTTCCTTGAGAGGCCACTTGGAGCAGCATTGTACTTCAATTTTCCAGATTTAGGCTTGAGGCCAAGCATCCTCCTTCAGCTACATTGTTATTCTTGTAGTAGGAAACGATGTGTTGCAGGGTGTTGCAGTGGAGAGATCACAACACCCATTTCTGAGCTTATCTTTCATAGGAGGGAGCTTCCCTTCCTTTGCAAGATATGTATAGGAGGTTTCTAAGCATATTGGACATATTGGCATGTGGCCAAAGCAGTCTCCATCTCCTAATGCATAGTTCTCTAAAGGAACTATGTCATTTTTCCCAGTGTTGCAGTAGCAGGGTTTGAACCCTTGCTTGTGAGCTTATTCCTTGGAGGAAGGGCCAACCCTTCTCCCAGAGAGATTTTTATTTAATTCTTCTTTTGTTATTTCTACATTTCAACTATATTTATACAGAGCTGTAGTATAACTACATTTTCCAGATCTAGATCTCTAGACATGCACTTTTAGGGTAGCAAAGAAAAGCAAGGTGCAACAGAGGGTAGCATGACAAGATCAACAACCAAGGTGTATAACAGCTACAAGAAGTTAGTCACATGAAGTCTTAAAGTGGGCATCACTGCATACAGTCTTTGTAAAGGTATCATTGTACTAAGTCATTGTAAATACATTATTGTAAAAAATTGTACTAGTGTCTTTCTTCCAAGAGTTGAAGAGGTGGTGTCGGGTGGTCTAAGATAATCATTAGGTGGTTGTGTCATAGTTGGGGTTATGTTCTAGTGTGTCTTCTTCTTCTACATCATTCTATATCATTGTAAAGTGGACCATTTTCCTTGGTACGGGAGTCCATTCCTCTTTTATTCTTCTACAGGGTGGTAGGGTGGTGGTAGGGTGAGTTGTAGCTCATTGGGTTGGGGCATCCGTTCAATTGAATACTAAAGAATCTCGGGTGTTGGAGTGTCCATCTAGTGGGAGCTGGAGAAGAATGATTTTCTAGATTCTAGGAAGTTGGAGCTTTATTTTCAATTGGAGTTGACTATTAAAGAATTATTAGAAAAAAATTAGGTGGTTTTTGTCCTAGAGTGGGTTTCCACCTTAAAAACTATGTGCATGTGTGTTCCTTTTGTTTACTGATATCATTTTACATACACTGATAATAATTGAAGATTAACTAATTCTATAATTTAAAGGAATATTGATTCACCCCCCCTCTCAATATTTCTAACAATTGGTATCGGAGCTTGGTTCCTTCAATAGCAGTTTAACAGCTGGAAGGAGGTCATGGAGCATCCCAAGAATGGTGTAACTTTGTTCAATGAAAATAATTATGCACTCTAGAAAGGAAGAATGGAGGTCTATCTCTTGGCGTAAGGTTACGAAGTATGGGACACTGTTCAAAATGGTTTTACATCAACCGCGAATGAACAAGGCAAGAAGAATTTGGTAAATGATGTAAAATTAGATAATATTATTATCAGTGGACTTAGTGAATCTGATTGTGATAAGGTGTTGGGTTGTAAAACAACTGAAAATGTATGGGACAAGCTTGAGAATATATATGCAGGTGACTCGAATTTCAAACAAGAAAAGCTTCAAATCTATAGAGCAAAATTCGAGCAACTCAGAATGAAAGAAGATTGCAACATTGATGCATACTTACAATACATCGATGAAATAACCAATACTTCAGAAGGAATGGGAGAGATAGTTGAAGAGAAGAATATTATACGAAAGATTCTTAGAATGTTACCAGGGACATTCAACCCAAAGGTATCGGTCTTAGAATACAGTGAAAATATGGACAAATTTAGCAAAGAGGAATTACATGCAGTTCTCATAGCATATGAAATGAGACTTGATGAAGAAGAGGGTACTTCACATCTAGAAATTGCGTTCGTTGCATCTAAGAAAACCCATAAGGACAAAAAACCTTCAATTGAAAATACATGCACCTGCAAGTGTGAAGAAAAGGGAGATGATGAAGAAGGTCTTTCAGATGAAGAATATGCTTACTTTATGAGAAAACTAAAAATTTGTAAGGGAAAATTCAAAGGTAAACTTCCATTGATATGTTTCGGCTGTGGTGAGGTTTGGAATTTCACATCAAAATGTCCGAACATAAGTGATGGCAACTCAAAAGGAAAGAAACGCTTTTATAAATTCAACAAGCAAGGATACAAAAGGGACTTTCTCTATAAAGAAGATAGCTCATCATCTGATGAAGACAATGACAATGAAGAAGAAGCCAATGAGAGAGTATTGTTAATGGCCAAGCACAATAAACAATAGGTGTCTAGCAATGAAGAAGAAGGATTGACCATAGAAGAATTTTCTAAGGAAGCAATCAAACTTATAAAAGAGCTCAAGGAAGAGAAGATCCATTCCAATACTCTTGAAGAACAAGTTCAAGGTCTCAAAATTGAAGTTGAATAACACAAATGCATTGAAGAGTCACTTCAAAAGAATTTGGAAGAAAGAAACAAAGAAAAGGAAGAATTAGAAGCCGAAGTAGTCTCAATGCGTAAGGAAGTGAAGAAAGGAAAAACTATCCAAAACTATGCCAACATCTCAAGGGCATTGGAAGAACTCATCAAAAATCAACGATCTTACAATGAAAGAACTGGCATCAACTACAAAGAAGAAGAAGCAAGACCTTCTACAACAAAATAGAATGAGCCTATGAGATCTGACATGCATGTAGACTTCATTGGACAAGATTCACAAGAACATCCTTGGAAGAGAATTTCTCGACGAAGATTTTCATCTAGTTACCAACATATTTTTTATGGCTACTATTATTCATGTGGAAAATTTGTTCATAAAGCTATAGAATTTCGCACATACCCCAGAAAAGAGTAAAATTCTAGAAGATCTATCAAGTATGAACCTCCCAGAGCTCAATGAAACATCAATAGATTTGAATATTTAAGAAATAATATTGAATGTTACAAATGTCGAAAATTTTGACACATAGCTAGAGACTGCAGACTTGAAAATCCTCCAGAAGAATCTTCGAAGCCACAGAACGAATGAAAATGGAAGAATAAGAAGATTGATAATTGTGCTCTCACTCTCAAGGCTCAAAACAACAAAGATGTGTGGTATGTTGATAGTAGTTTATCAATGCATATGACTGGAGATAGAAATAAATTTGTACCTATGAAAGATAAGAAGGATGGAACCGTGTCCTCTGGAAATGATGGACGATCCAGGTGGATATTGGTGGCCACCGGCCTATTCCACTTGGCCCCCTGTTGAAGCCTAGAAAATCTCTACTTCAAACATCGGGGATAACCACCCGGTCGGGACCTTAGGACAGCTCCTTTTCCGTTTGGTATGGTGGCTCCGACTGGATTTAAAGGACCAGTTTCCTTATAACTAAATGGATTGGATTGGATGGGTGGAAATGGGACTAAATTAACTGAAATAAACCTCTAATCTATTCATCTTGATAAAGAAATTCTAATACTAACCGGGTAATAACATGTGAATACAACTTAAGATTGTTTCAATCCAACAATAACCATGAAAATGTATTATTAATCAAATTGAAATGTGCAGAAACAAATAAAGATAACTTTGTTTAAGAAATTAACGATTATAATAGCATATTGTATTCATCATTGTATACCATTACATGTAATTATGAAAAATAACGTTTCAATTATACTCGAAATGATATATAAAAGAGAGCGTTGTGAAAACAAATACATATAGATGATGACAATCTTAAAACGAATATCATACAACAACGGAAATCAGCGGCAAACGAGATAGAAATACCTTGTTCATCTTGATGACTTCCGGATGCAATGCGATACTGCATCCAGCAATTATAATGCAAAATCGAATTCTAAAGATGCAGAAATGCAACACTTCAAAGATAATTTCGCATAAAAATCTTGAGATGTGATCCTTTTCAAAAAATATATAAGACGATAGATGCAATGCAATCTCCAAGTCTAAAAGTATTAAGATCAGACCCCTCTCTAAATGCATGAGAGGGGTTTAAATACTACTTAACTAACTCTAGAAATAGTTTATTACAAAAATTAAGGATTCGGTTCAATGACGAGTCCTTTTCCCTAGGCTAAAATACGGTGAAATTAAAACTAAATCTATCTAACTATGAGCTTGATCTTTGATCTTGCGAGGCATATAGCATGTTTTTGAGAAAGATGCCGAGTTGGTGAATTTGAATTCAAATTGTCACGAGAAGACGAGTCGGCGAGCGTAGGAGAAATCTTCTCTTGTAGCATTGATGATGCAATTGAGCATGCTATGATGGCTTGTGGCTTTACTAAGTATGCCAGGTATGCGTCCCAATTCAATCTTGTCGGCCCTTGGATGGATTTCTCTTTCTTCTGCCTTTTGCCTCCATTAAATTTGCAATTGATTTACTGTGGGAGATAACTGCACGGAACGAGTTTCGAAATCAAGTTAGCTTGGTGTAAATTGTCATTTACACAATCGGTGAGTGTTTGCCCTTTGTAAGATGCCTTCTCTGGCACCCTTTACGCCCTTTTTGGTTGTGCATCCCAATTAATCGCAGAGTATTTCTTTATGGTTCTCGTTAATGATGGGTGCACCAATTTTCCTGCCTTCTTGTCTTTGCCATGCTAGATAATCATTGATCTTTTCATTAATTAAATCATAATCATTTTCGTAAATCTACGGCATGACTTGTGATTTTATCACTTTCTTGGCATAAGAATTCCATTGCAATATCTTTTGACATAAAACTTCTTCTTGTTGCGGTAGTTGATTATTCAAAGAGATGGTTTAAAATGAATTACGGAAGCTTAGGATCATCCTTATGTTGTTCTTGGATTCTTTGAAGTAGTTTTTTGCAACTCTTCAAGTTTTAATTGTGCTTCATGATAGCTGTGCATTGCAATTGATGTTGTAGGGCCTTTACTGTTCTTATTTTTCATCCAACAAAGTGTATCTCAAGTTGCTTTATCAGTAGTTTGCGAAGCATAAGCTCACATTTATTTGAGATAATTTAGTGATATTAGAGTAGGCTGCGGCTTAAGCGGGATCTTTCCTGAAACATCTACTTGTTACGGTTACATTAGCAATTGCACTTTCTATTTTTCTCTTTTTCCTTTGTCTTTTAACCTCTTTTGCTTTGTATTTTGGGCTACAAAATACATCCGGAGAGGATGTCCTCTACATTAAGTATGATTTCGAGAGGAGGGTGTGATTGGTATGTGTTTTGTTGCGCTGCGGCTTTCTTTAACTTGTTCTAACGTTCAAAACTTTGATTGTACGGACGGTGCGACGTACTTGTCCTTCTATATTAATCAATTGATTAAAGGTTTCCCATTCCTTATCTAACTCAATGGTGGTAAATTGTTCTTTGTTACCTTTGGATTGGAGAAGGTGTACGGTGAAGAGTCAAAATTTCTTGTTGATCAAGTTCATTTGATTGTGAAATCTTTAATGGATTCCTCCGTTTATCTTCCTTTTCTTTAGGTGTGGAGAGTTCAGAATCTACGCGGTGCAGTTGGATTTACTTGTACTCGACGCCATTAAGACTAACACGAGTTTGCTCCCTTGCGGAGCTCCTAAGCGTAGATTATCCAAAGGAAAAGGAATTAGTCTCCTTTATACCTTAAAGTTTGAATTCTTGGAAGTACGAGTGGGGATAGAGTTTGTGCTCGGGTGAGACCAAAACTTCTTCAGATAATTTCTTGCTTGGAACATATCATCAAAAAAGATCGGGCTACGAAAAATTCCTTTACTTTGATTGTATTGGTAAAATTCTTAACAATATCATTTTGGTCATATAACCTTTTGAGAATTTGAACGAAATTTGTAGGGATGTAATGTTGCCTATCTCTTGAAATGCATGACCAATATCGGACGGTGAAAATGTTCCACATTTTATGGGAAATTGTGACGGAAATGCCCTTTTTCTTATCCTTTAAATCTTTTGTCATCCTTCCCTGGCCACGAATTACGATAAGCAATTTCACGGGCTACAAGTCTATCGGGAACATATAGGGGTAACACATGTGGAGAAGCATAACTTCCAAAAACCCTAATATAGGTGAACAATTCTTCTCCAAACCATCTTGCGACGGGGAGAATATCAACCTGCATTTCTGAAGATAACCTTGGGGGATCCTTATTATACAAGGTTATGTACAATGGCAACATTATTCCATGGCAAATTTGGTAAAAATGGGGGACAAACTCGGATTCCCACAATTCTTTATGGTACACATGAATGGGCGAAGGGTCTTGGATAGTCCATTTCCAACCCATTACAGGGGAATTTAGAGACATAGCAAATGGCGTCCATGACATAGCGAGATAAATAAAAAGGCGGGTAAAGCCGTGGGAAACATTTCGTTGGGCCAGGGGTATTGAAAAATAGCGAGAGGTCATAGTATCGGATAGGATTTTGGCCCGGAGTCTAAAATTGTAGAATTAACGACCGCATTCAACAAAGGAAGCCACTGGGCAAAATCATATTTATGTCGGGCTTTCCAAAAAGCCTACATAACATAACGTGATGAAACAATAAGGAGAAGTAAGCGAACGCCGTCTTTTGTACATACCTTGTTTGTTCTTCTTTAATGGTTCACTTCTTTTTAGTCCACTCCTTTGTGCAATCGGCCAAATTCGCGTGTTCTTTGGCAAAATGTTCCATGAATTTGCTATTGTAAGTCGCCGAGGTTTTGGCGGCTTATACATTAATCTCACATCATACATGGTGAATGACCCAATTAGCTCTTCGGGCGGAGTCTTGAATTGCACATGCGAGATATCTGCGCTATCAGCACCCATCTCACCATGTACGTATATGGGAGAATCCTTGGCCTTCTTTACCAGTGCAATGAGGAATGAGCAAGCCAAGTCTCAGGGTTACTTCGGACGTATCCTTTGAGCAGAGGCTATAATTTTACCAACTTTCAACACCACGGGGTTTTCATCCTCTAATAGATTATACATTCCTTCCCAAGTGGATATACTAGCATCCTTGTTACGGGCGGTGTCTGCGTATAGCGAAGCCATTTCTTTGTTCTCGGAGAACTTGAGCTCTTCTCCTTCTTACCCATAATGTATAGCGGAAGCTTTGTATAGTGATCTGCTCCTTCGTGCACACGTTTTACGAATAAATGAGAGTAATGATAATAGAAAGGTGACGAAATGCCATTTTACCCCAGACAGACGCGCGGATGAAATATAATATTTAAATTATGAAACGACTTCCAATCTAAACACAATCTCTTTTCGTGTAATCACTCTAATCATTTAATATAGTCATTAAAGCACATAACGGATTTGACACATGGGAAGATTGCCTCGGGATAAGCTGCTTACGTGAATCTACGACATTGCGATGCGATTTCTTTGCGCAATATCGCAATATCGCAATGTCGCAATATCGCGATGAAATCATCACGGTCATAAAACTTATCGCAAAAACGAGGCTAACGTAATGGCCCAGCAAGCGCATATCGCAAAAATCATAAAAGCACATATCGCAAACGAGAATCACAAAAGCGCACAATCGCAAAATGAAATCATCGCAAAAGCACAAAATCACAAAAGCGCATAATAAATCGGAGCGTAAAAGATATTTGTTAATCATTTTGTATTTTGCGCTATGCGATACTGCGATCAATGCTTTTTATATAGACTATTTTGTTATGGATGCGTTATATTGTTTCAAGAAGCGATTTTATTATAATCTATCATAAACTTAATATTTTCGCAATATTCTCTCGAAGGGATTTTTGTAGGTTTATGATAGAAAGTTTTATTTTCTAAAGGAAACAAATCCTAATTGATTTTTGGATTTTAACTAAGGGTCCCCATTTTTATTTGAAGTATTATTACTAATATTAAAATAAAAAGGGGAGAGATTGTTGCTAGCCACAACAATTGGCGATTCTTGGAAGAAGCTTGATTATCTACGAAAAAAATAAAATGAACATTCTATCTTTAGTAAGTAAAAATTTTTAAGGGTGATGAAAACTTATCTTAGAATTATTCAAAATAAAATGTAACTATGAAAGAAAAATAAAAATCATTTCATAATTTCTTTCTAGTTTTTCAAGAAAAATAAAAACATTTTGGGTTATCTCAAGCTTTGATTGGTGTTAATAATAAAGTAAGTGGATCTCTTCGAGTTTTGGTTTTATAATATACTCTATTGTCATAGGTATTGCCTTCTGTAACGACAAACGTTTATAGTCTCGGCAGGGTTACCTTTAAACCATTAACCATTCATTATCCCATCCAATTAAAATCATGACCTTTTAAAAGATAAATTCATAAGATTTATTATCTCATGTTTTTTGTCTTTTATTTATTTTATTTTAAGAGCCATTGTTGGTTTGTTGGCAGTTGATAACAATGCCATTCACTAGTTATAATTAAGCTGAACAAGGCGGCTCGTGATGAGACCCCTTGTCTTATATTTATAAACCATTACCCTGTTTTGGTATGCGGTATTGGTAATGTCAGTTTTATCATTCCTTATGAACATAGTAAGTCGCCTCATAATGAGACCTCTTCTCTCTTAAAATTTTCGTATAATTTCTTAGAATTACATTCTAAAAAATCACAACTTAAATGGATGGGAGTGAAATAGTTTTATCCTTAAGAACCAATGGATGACAATTTTCGAGTTTTTTTGAGTTCCAAAACTTTGAAAAAACTTTACTTTTACAAATAACCTTTCTCTGCTTGATAAAATTCTAATGATTTTATATTTTCCTCAATATTTCAAAAGATCATGTAAATGATTGAAATAATCTTTTCAAAGTTTAAACATTTTATTTTAAACTACTCAAAAACTATGATCATTTACTTTAAAAATTCTTATTTACATAAAATAAATATTTATAATATTTTAGAAGAAATTTTCTTAAATAGTAAAAGTTTGTCAATCGGGGACTTATTAATGTCCTTTATTTGTAACAACAAAAAACAATCAAAATCTATGAAAAAATATGTACGAGTTTAAGAGAAGGGGTTACCTCCTTAGGAAAAGAATTTCTTTAAGATAAGCCCATTTACGGAAGAGGTTCTCTCTTGTTAGATCTTGGAGTATGTATGTATTTGATCCTATCTTCTCAACGATGCGAAATGGTCCAAGCCACATTTTTCGAAATTTGGTATGTTTACCTTTTTCTTCGTGTGCTTTATCCCATTTCAAAACGAGATCACCAATTGATAAAAGTTTTGAGCCGGTAGAACTTGCATCAAAAGAAGATTTTACAAGTTTGTTGATGTTTTTCATGAGTAATTTTTGCTTTATCCCTATCTTCTTCTAGTTTAAGGCTTTGATCGTATCTCAATTGAATAGATGATGAAGGATTTTCTTGATAAGCGCACTAGGGCTAATGATGGAAGAGTTAAATTTGAAGGTATCACGAAGCTTCTTTTCCATAAACCAGTTGAAGGTGAAGTCCACTATCGAAGCTTTTCGGTGATACGATCGGCTATACTTGTAAGATTAGATTTGTGCCAATTCTTTTGATTTTGATCAACGGTTCTTTTAATGATTTTGATAAGGTTTTTGTTAGTGGATTCAGCCAAACCATTACCTTGTGGATAATAATTTGCTGAATATTTTAATTTAAAACCTCTTTTATTGTAAATTCAATTAAACTATTACCGGAAAAGTAAGATGCATTATCAAAAACAAGAGCTTGGTACACCAAACCTGGTTATGATGAATTGATCTATGAAATCAATAATTGCGTCGAGAATTGGCTACCTTCAATGGGATTGCCTCTACCCATTTTGTAAAGTAATCGGTTGCGAGTAAGGATGTACTTATGCGTTTGGAAGAATAGGGTACTATCTCACCAATAATATCAAGTCCCCATTGTTCAAATGGTTGTTCAATAATTCTTGGTTGCAAAGGAAAAGGCGGGTTTCCTTTGTCTTCCACTTACGATCGACGATTTGGCACTTCCTTACGTAATCATGTGTATCTTTAAAAAGGGTAGGCCGGTAATAACAGTAGCAATTATTTTGTGAGTTGTAGTATCACCTCCAAAATGACCTCTCGCGGTCCATCATGTAGTTCTGCAAAACCTTTTCGGCTTCGGTTTTTCAAGACATCTTAATAAAATTGAATCATAATTTTTTCTAAATAACACATTATCAATGATCTCATATTTAATAGCTTTTAACCTTAAAGCGCGTTTACTCTTATAGGCGAGATTAGAAGGAGCATACCCATTTTTCAAGTAATAGATGAGATCATCATGCGAGAATCGGCATCTTGTAACACTTATCGACTTACTTGAATATCTTGATTTGAATCTTGATGCTGCGGTATGTTATGAGCTCCTGTAATAATCTGCCAAAAACCTTGTCCTCTAACAATCTTAGGTTGGTTTAATAAAAACATCATATTCTTGCAAAGTACATTGCCAGTTAGCTCTCTTTTCTCCTACTTCTCTTTGAATTAATAATTGCCTCACTTTAGGAGAATGGGACAATGCTTTTTGTATGTGTTTTCAAGAGAAAAGGTCTGAAATGTTTGATTGATTTAAACACGGCAAGGCTTGTTTTTCAACATCGGAATAATTAAGCTCGGCTCCTTGTACGGATTTGAGCTAAAGAAAGAAATGGGTGCTTCAATTTCTTGATCATTGAGTTGTGTCAAAACGGGCATAGGATGTTTCGGTGGCCAAAGTATACAAATAAAATCTTTAGAAAAATGCGGGAGTATTCAATGTTGGTGCATTAATGATCGCTTGTTTGATTGAATCAAAAGCTTCCTTTTCTTTATGCGTCCATTTGAATATTGAATTCTTCTTGATCATATTTTGCATAGGTAAAACAATTAAAAGAAAAATCGGGAATGAATCTTTTTACAAAATTGATGTTTGTCAAGAAATGATTGCATGGATTTTTTGTTATGTGGTAAAGAAATATCGAAATTTCTTTTACTCTTTTTGGATCAATGTATATACCATATTTTGACACAACAAATCCTAAGAGTTTTCCTTCATCTAAAGCAAAGAAAGATTTCTTTGGATTTAAGGGAAATACCAAACCTTCTACATCTTTCAAAAATTTGCTTTAAGTCATGTAGATGATTGGCTCTCTTTTTTGAAAATACCGTTATGTCATCAAGATAAACAACAACAGATTTATTGATCAGATTTATTGCAATGTCCATGGCTCTTTGAAAAGTTGCTCCTGCATTTATTAGACCAAAAGGCATTTCTGATAAGCATAAGTTCCCCCATTTTGTTCACCGAAAGTTGTCTTCAATCTATCATCTGGGTGAACTAAAACTGATTATACCTGAAAACCCATCGAGAAAAAGACATAAGTTCGAACCTGACTACCTTTTGAAGTATCTTGTTCCATGGTTGGCAATGGGAAATTGTCTTTTAAACATGCTTTGTTTAGATTTCTAAAATCAATACGATTCTTATATCACCATTCTTCTTCCTTACGAGGTACCATATTGGAAACCCAATTGGGGTGTACGTGGAAAAATGATCTTGGCTTTCAAAAGTTTATTGAGTTGATTTGATTTGACTCTCGAGATTTGGATGGATTTTCTCGGTTTACATTTGAACGGGTTTAACATCAGGAAGCATTGGAATCGTGTGTTGAATAATCGAAGTATCGTATGTTTTTAGATCATCATAATTCCAAGAAAAAAAAAAATTATACTTGTTCAGCAATTTAATGAATGCACTCCTTTCCTCTGGTGTTAAATTGAGTCCTAAATTAATGTTTTGAGGTTTAGAATCAGAACCAAGATTTACTAATTCAAACTTCAAAGTGGAACTTTGAATTTTTGTATTAACAACTCTCTTGAATGTCCTTAATATCATATAAGTCCTCTAATTTAACTCATGATTTAGGAATGGAGTTTTTCATTACCTTTTGAAATAATTTTATGCATAAATCATGATCTTTTTCGTCAATAATTTGCTCATCATATGATTTCTCCGAAGTCATGAAATTTAGAATATCTTGATGCGTGATAGAAGACTCTCCGGTTGTAACATTATTAAGGACGGATGGACGAAAAATCAATTCTACGGAAACCTATCGGAGGCTATGATCTTCGGCGAGGGTAGGAGTTTAGATGCAACATTAGCTAATAAGTCAAGCGGTCGCATTACGATTCTAGGAATAGGAGAAATATTGAATGCTAAAAATTGAGTGGTGAGATCTTGCACTAGGGTTTGATAGTATTTAAGATGTCACGAAAGGCAATGAATAGTATTCCTAACTTGTTTGATTACAATTTCGGAATCACCAAAGACTTTCAAGTATTTAACCTCTAACCCACAAGCTTTATAAAGTCCTTGAATTAAAGGCTTCATATTACGCGGTATTGTTCGTACACTCAAATTCTAATCTGCATGATAACATAGTTTTCTCTCCATTTGGATCAATCGATATGCATCCGGCTCGACTCCATCACTGAACTTCGATCCATCAAAAAATAACGACCAAAATAAAGACTTATCTATTGGCTTATCTACAATTAAATCTGAAATATTTACAGTGCGGAAGAATCGGACTGCGAAAAATTCTCTATGCGAGAAACAAAAGTATTTACGAAGAAAAAGGAAGTGAGCTTTGAAATTTCCAAGAAATGATTCGGCGAATATCCTCCCGAAGAATATTGTTGTTGAATGCCACGGAGTTCATTAGGTTGTTCAAATTCGACCGGTGTGCGTCATATGTTTTTTCTCGTTCAATTTTAATTTGATTTGGTTTCCCTTTATAAGGAAGCCACATGTGGGAATAATCGGTTGAGATGTAACCATTAAGTTTCGCGGTCTTCGAGTCCACTGCTCAAGATTAATCCATAGAATTCGGGGAATATCGACAATCAAAATATCAATTCTTTGGACAATCCTAGGATCGAAGCTAAATACGATTGTAGCGAATTGATTTCTCCTACCACTTGAACTTTGGATCGATCAGCCGAACAATATGTCTTGCTGATTTACGTTTGTGGTTCAATATTCAATTGCTTACAGAACAGAGATGTAGGCATTATATTGGGAGAAGCTCCGAGAATCAATCAAACAATTGTGCGGATTTTTTATTGTACATCTCATAAGTCAAAAGGAGGAGTTTGAGAATTTGACTTTTCCCCAATGAGCCATGATATCGGTAGCATCTACCTTATCGGGTGACTTACCGGTTCCTCTTGCTGCTTTTTCCACTACACCGCTTGGTAGAGCAATTGGTGTAAACGTTAAGTTCTTTTAATAACAACTTTTCTTTGGTGTTTTAGTTTGCGAGTTCATGTAAGGAAATGTTGGCTTTGATATTTTTCATGTCTTCGACAATGTTGTATTCCATGGGTTACGACACTACTAAAGTTTTGGTACATTGATGTGAGAGGATTGAAGAAAATGGTGAGATTTTGAGTAGGTAATGGAGAAGTTTTCTTCCGGTGGGTTTTATCTTTGGTACTTGGAGTTGCAATTTTCTTTTTTGGAAGCTGAGGCCCCATGCTTCAGTTACTGTATGAATTTACTCCTAGTACTTACGAGCCGCAGCTTCTTCACTATCGAATTTAAGGAGAATAAAAATCACATTCCATTTTAATTCAGCTATTTCTTCATTTCGTCCTCTTGATGTGATAGTATAGATGTATTTTCTTCTTCTTCCTCTTCTTCGATTCTGCATTAGAGATTGTATTAGGAGGTTTAGATTCAACTTTTGGTTCCTTCGAAATTCCGGAATGGTTTCTTGGTAAGTTTCGGCTACTTGTTTTTTTATTTCGACCATTTCATTTGACATGGTTTTAAGAACTTTCTGTAAACCTTCCATGTCATATGGATCTTTGGCCTTTTTCTTTGAATCATCTCTAAAGGTGACCTTCTTTGATTTCCTTTCTTCAAGAGCATTTTTCTTTTCCGGAAGAAGTGATACGTTTTTCATGCTGTGCTTCTTTCATACTTTCGACTAATGTGGGCTTTTGACTCTGTCTACGAAAATTGCTATGTTTGAGGTAAGCGATCGTATGCCATTCGAATTAGAGCTGCTCACTTGGCTTGGAATCGGTGGGAATTTTATTAAAGAGATCTTATTGAATCGGGAGTTAAACTCCTTAATTGGTTCCTTGGGTTCAATTTTCAAATTTGAGAGATCATTAAGTAAAGTTGCAATTGATCGGTCATCTCCAAATTTGGTTAAAAATTGATACGCAAAAATGTCCCAACTTGTTATAGATCCTGATGGTAATGAAAAATACCATGATCTGCTTTGTTCCTTGAAGGGTGTAAGGAAATAGTCTAACTACAACTTCCTCCTGTGTGACTCCATTCAAATTAATGGCCGACATAAAGTTATTGATATGTTCTTCGGAGAAGTGGAATGTTAAGATACGGGCTAAACTTTGGAAGCCATTTTCCAAGATTGTACGGTAAATCGTATAAAGGTGCGGCCATGTTGTGCTCCTAGAGTAGACCATGGTCTACGTGCCATTGTTGGGATGACTATCGGAGGGATAGTAAGCGAGTGGTGTTTGGATAGAAGTTGTTGAAATAAATGATGTTGAGGCCAGTGAGGATTGAGGAGAAGATGTTTGTGGAGATGATGTCGACTTGGTACATGCTTTGTTGAAGAGATTTAGGAAACGGTATTTGGATATTAGAGGTTAGGCTTGCTTGGGGATTCCGATTGTGTTTTTCTTGTTTTAACTCTACTAGGTAAGGGAACTCTTTGGGAGAGATACCAAGTTTTTCACTTTGAAGCATAGTAAGAGGTTTGAAGAAACAAATTTTGAAGTTACACTACCTTCAGATATTTCGGACTCTTCAGAGTTAATGAGAATCCTTTCAATTTATGAATTAAATCTTGAACTTCGGGAGACTCGAGGATGTTGATCGTACGAATGTTTAAAGATTTTGGTGATGGGTGTACGGAATATTTTCTGCAATTTCTTCTCTAGGATTTTGAATTTCAAAAGAAATTGAAGAAGTTAATGAGGGTGTTTTGCTCTCGGAATGGCTTGTGGATAGAGATTTACTTGCCATTCATAGCTCAGGCCCTCCTTCTAGTGCCAAAAATGTTGAAGCCTATAAATCTGCGCGAACATCGGGGATAACCACTAGGTCGGGACCTTAGGACAACTCCTTTTCGTTTGATGTGAGTGACTCATTTGGATTTAAAGGACAGTTCCTTATAACTAAATGGATTGGATTGGATGGGTGGAAATGGGACTAAATTAACTGAAATAAAACTATCTAATCTAAGCTAAGTAACGATAAAAATTCTAATACTAACTAGGGTAATAACATGTGAATGCAAACTTAAGATTGTTTCAATCCAACAATAACCATGAAAATGTATTATTAATCAAATTGAAATGTGCGGAAACAAATAAAGATAACTCTGTTTAAGAAATTAAATAGAGTTATAATAGCATATTGTATTCATCATTGTATGCCATTTACATGTAATTATGAAAAATAACGTTTCAATTATACTCGAAATGATATATAAAAGAGAGCGTTGTGAAAACAAATACATATAGATGATGACAATATTAAAACGAATATCATACAACAACGAAATCAGCGATAATGGAGATAGAAATACCTTGTTCATCTTGATGACTTCAGGATGCAATCGATACTCTATCCGGCAATTATAATGCAAAATCGAATTCTAAAGGTACGAGAAATGCAACACTTCAAAAGATAATTTCGCATAAAAATCACTAGATGTGATCCTTTTCAAAAAATATATAAGACAATGGAGTACGAAATGCAATCTCAAGTCTAAAAGTATTAAGATCCGGGACCCCTCTCTAAATGCATGAGAGGGGTTTAAATACTACTTAACTAACTCTAAAAATAGTTTATTACAAAAATTAAGGATTCGGTTCAATGACGAGTCCTTTTCCCTAGGCTAAAATACGGTGAAATTAAAACTAAATCTATCTAACTATGAGCTTAGTCTTTGATCTTGCAGGCATCTAGCATGTTTTTGAGAAGATGCGGTTGGCCAGAGCTTCGAATTCAATTGTCCTGAGAGAGACGAGTCGGCAAGCGTAGAAGGCTTCTGCAGCAACGTTGATGATACAATTGAGCGTGCTATGCTAAACGTATTGGCTTTATTAAGTATGCCCAATATGCGTCCCAATTCAATCTTGTCGGCCCTTGGATGGATTTTTCTCTTTTCATACACTTTTGCCTCACGTACATTTGCAATTGATTTGCACCTTGGGAGATAACACGGAACGGTTTCGGGAAATCGAAGTTGAAAGCACGATCTGGGTGTCATTTACACAATCGGTAGTGTTTGCCACTGTAGATGCCTTCTCTGCTGCCCTTTCTGCCCTTTTGATTTGTGCATCCCAATTATTAAACAGTATTTCTTTATGGTTCTCGTTAATGATGGGTGCACCAATTTTCCTTCCTTCTTCTGTATTTTCCATGCTAGATAATCATTGATATTTTCATTAATTAAATCATAATCATTTCGTAAATCTACGGCATGACTTGTGATTTTATCACTTTCTTGGCATAAAGAATTCCATTGCAATATCTTTTGACGAAGAAAACTTCTTCTTGTTGTAGTTGATTATTCAAAGAGATGGTTTAAAATGAATTCGGAAACTTAGGATCATCCTTATCTTTGTTCTTGGATTTCTTTGAAGTTGTTGTTACAACTCTTAGTTTAATTAATGCTTCCTTATTGCTTTGTGCACTGTTGCAATTGTTATTTGTAGGGCCTTTACATAATTCTTCTTTTCATCCAACAAAAGGCACGTATCTCATTGCTTTATCAATGGTTGCGAAGCATAAGCTCCTGTTATTTGAGATAATTTAGTGAGATTACGAGTAGGCCTCTGTGGCGGGGATCTTTCCATAAAACATCTACTTATTACGGTTCGGTAGCAATTGCACTTGATATTTTCTCTTTTTCCTTTGTCTTTTTAACCTCTTGCTTTGTATTTTGGGCTATAAAATACATCTATAGGAGGATGTCCTCTACATTAAGTACAATTTCAGAGGAGGTGTGATTGGTATGTGTTGTTGTTGCGGCTTTTTCTTGCTTGTTCCTGCGTTCAAAACTTTGATTGTATGCGGGCCAGTCTGTACATTCGTTTGTCCTTCTATATTAATCAATTGATTAAAGGTTTCCCATTCTTTATCTAACTCAATGGTAGTGGCTGTTGCTGTACACTAGTTGGAGGAGGAATTGTGTTGAAGAGTCAAAATTCTTGTTGATCGGATTCATTTGATTGTGCGAATCTTTAATGGATTCCTCCATTTTATCTTCCTTTTCTTTGGACTTATTGGAGAGTTCGGAATCTCTTTGTTAGATTTTGATTTGGATTTACTTGTGCCTAGTAATTGCCGTTAAGACTAACACTAGAGGTTTGCTCCCTTGCGGGCCTCTAAGCGTAGATTATCAAAGGAACGAGGAATTAGTCTCCTTTCTCTGTAAAGTTTGAATTGTTGGAAGTCTGGTGGGGATAGTTGTGCTTGGGCTGAATTCAAAACTTCTTTGAATGAATTTCTTTCTTGGAACATATCATCAAAAAGATCAGGCTCTGCGACAAATTCCTTTACTTTGATTGTATTGGTAAAATTCTTAACAATATCATTTTGGTCATATAACCTTTTTGAGAATTTGAACAGCTGTAGGGATGTAATTTTTCCTATCTCTTGAAATGCATGACCAATATCGGACAGTGAAAATGTTCCACATTTATGGGAAATTATTAGCCAAATGCCCTTTTTCTTATCCTTTAAATCTTTTGTCATCCCTCACGGCCACGGAGTACGATAAGCAATTTCCCGGAGCTCTGAGAGTCTATCGGGAACATATAGGGGTAACACATGTGGAGAAGCATAACTTCCAAAAACCCTAATATAGGTGAACAATTCTTCTCCAAACCATCTTGCGACGGGGAGAATATCAGCCTCATTTGAAGATAACCTTGGGGGATCCCTTATTGTCTAGGTTATGTACAATGGCAACATTATTCCATGGCAAATTTGGTAAAAATGGGGGACAAACTTAGATTCCCATAGTTCTTTATGGTACACATGAATGGGCGAAGGGTCTTGGATAGTCCATTTCCAACCCATTACGGGGAATTTAGAGACATAGCGAGATGGCGTCCATGACATAGCGAGATAAATAAAAAGGCGGGTAAACCCGCTTGGAAACATTTCGTTTGGACCGGTATTGAAAAATAGCGAGAGGTCATAGTATCGAATGATTTTGACCGATCTACAATTGTAGAATAACGAGCATTCAACAAAGGAAGCCACTCGGGAAAAATCATATTTATGTCGAGCTTTCCAAAATGCCTACATAACATAGCAGTAGTAAAAACGATAAAGAATGCAGCGAACGTGCGCTGTACATACCTTGTTTGTTCTTCTTTAATAGTTCACTTCTTTTAGTCCACTCCTTTGTGCAATCGTAAATTCATGTGTTCTTTGGAAAAATCTTCCATGAATTTGCTATTGTAGAAAATCGCACGAGAGTTTTGGCAGCTTATACATTAATCTCACATCTTCTATGGTGAATGACCCAATTAGCTCTTCGGTCACGAGTCTTGAATTGCACATACCGAGATATCTGTGCTATCCGGCACCCATCTCACCATGTACGTATGTGGGAGAATCCTTGGCCTTGCTGCAATTCTATATACGGGGAATGAAAGCCAAGTCTCTAAGGGTTTCTTCGGACGTATCCTTTGAACCGGTACATGTTTGCAACTTTCAACACCACGGGGTTTTCATCCTCTAATAGATTATACATTCCTTCCCAAGTGGATATACCGCATCCTTGTTATAGGCGGTGTGCGTATAGCGAAGCCATTTCTTTGTTCTCGAACTTGAGCTCTTCTCCTTCTTACCCATAATGTATAGCGGAAGCTTTGTGTAGTGATCCGCTCCTTCGTACGTTTTACGAATAAATGAGAGTAATGATAATGAAAGGTGACGAGGCTTGTTTTGAATATGAACGCGGATGAAATATAATATTTAAATTGTGAAACGACTTCCAATCTAAACACAATCTCTTTTCACATTAATAATCACTCCAATCATTTAATATAGTCATTAAAGCGCATAACGGATTTGACACATGGGAAGATTGCCTCGGGATAGCGTGCTTACGTGGATACGCGACATTGCGATGCGATTTCGCTGCCCTTGATATCGCAATGTTGCAATATCACGATATGAAATCATCACGGTCATAAAACTTATCGCAAAAACGGGGAATTGCGTAATAGCGCAAAGCGCATATCAAAAATCATAAAAGCACATATCGCAAACGCGAGTCACAAAAGCGCACAATCGCAAAATGAAATCATCGCAAAAGCGCAAAAATCGCAAAAGCGCATAATAAATCGGAAGCGTAAAGATATTTGATACAATCATTTACATTTTTACGCGCTATGCGATCTGTGATCAATGCTTTTTATATAGACTATTTTTGTTATGGATGCGTTATATTGTTTCAAGAGCAATTTTATTATAATCTATCATAAACTTAATATTTTCGCAATATTCTCTCAAAGGGATTTTTGTAGGTTTATGATATAAAGTTTTATTTTCTAAAGGAAACAAATCCTAATTGATTTTTTGGATTTTAACTAAGGGTCCCCATTTTATTTAGTATTATTACTAATATTAAAATAAAAAGGGGAGGTTTTTGCTAGCCACAACAGGCCCCACCATTGTCTCTTTCATTTTTTTTCACAACTTACTATTTTTAGCTATTTTTGGGGTCCTGAACTTCTAGAGCCATTTTGAAGCCCCAAACAGAGATAGTATGCCGAAGTTACGTCCCTGGGAAGTTGAAACACCAATTTACCCAAATGGGACCCATAGTTTTAGCACTTCATCTCTTAGGGTTAGGTTTTTGGACGTTTATAATTCTCCATTGTTTCTCCATAATAAATAGGCCCTCGAGCCTCATTGTAATACAGTTCAGAGGCTTGTAGTCACCACATCTCATCTCAGAGATTCGCTACCAGCACTCTAGCTATTTTATTTCCATCATGTTTGTAAGCATATTTCTGTGATTTGATATTAATGAAATGAAGCCTTATTTCCACTGTATTTATATGTTTATGGTTAATTCTGTATTATGTTAAGTTCCTGCATAAATATGGATCAGTGGTACCAGAGTGGTCTATTTTTTCTCGATCCTTCTTTGCATGTCCCCAACTAGGTTGGGGTATAAGGAGTTAGGGCTCAATCTAGTGGAACCTTTGCAAGATCAGCCTCGCAAACCCTGACGGATGCCCATGGGGGACAAAAAGAAAGATGAGGGAGTGGGAGATCCTATCAAAATATTGCTTGAGGAGGCCCTCGAAAAAAAAAGGAACGTGATGATGGATGAATTTTCCCATATCCTTCAATGATTGTCCACCAGCGGCGCATCTGCATCCAGCAGCCACTCTAGAGGCATGACTCCCTTTAAGGTACAAGTAAACTTTGACATTCCCATACTTGAGGGTCAAATAGATGCAGATGTCGTAGATAGATGGTTGAATCTACTAGAAGGATATTTCTTGGTTCATGATTTTTCCGACCGGGAGAAGATTATTTTTGCACTCCTCAAAGCTACCCCCCATGTCAAGGACTGGTGGGAAACCTACTGTCAAAAAATAGATGAGACAGAACCCTCTCTATTCTTAGCTATACCAACTTGGAATTCTTTCCGAGATGCTATCAAGGAACAATACTATCTCGTGGGGAGCTATGAGGACAAGTACATACAATGGACCACACGACGACAACAAAGGGATCAAGATTTGCATGAGCTAACGAATTTGTTCTGTACCCTACACACAAAGTTGGGTATCAAATATTCAGAGAAACATTTGGTGCTAAAGTATCGTGGTTTTCTGCATAGATAAATTCAAGAGGAAATAGAGTTCCTCGACATCTCCTCGCTTGGTACGGCATACCGGTATGCTGCCAAGATTGAGCATAAATTCAAACAGAAGAAGTGAGACTTTGGATTTGCGAATCAAAAGAAAAGGAAAGGTGCCCCAAACTGCAGAACAAAGGACAAAGCCAAGGTATGGTGGCCCAAGACAACCTGCCAAAGACACAAGCAAAGAAAAACACCATGAAGCCAAAGAAGGACACGAGAAAGTGGTGTGAGTTCCATAAGAGCTCCACTCACAACACAAGTGAGTGTTAGGCCAAGCAGTCACTGGTGGCTAAGATGAGGGCTTCTGAATTAGATGCATGCTCTGACTCTGAATCAGAACCTGAGAAGGTGAATGACAAAGGGAAGCAAATTATTGATGTGGAGCCCAACACCACTATTGCCACTACGAAGATCCAGAGCAGGCAGAGCGTATCTTCCACTCCTAGATGTGGGTAAAGGGTTCCCTGCTACGGTTCATTGTCAACAATGGGAGCCAAAAGAACCTGATTTCAACAGATGTTGTGAAGCAGTTGGGCTTGCCGACCACAGCGCACCCACAACCATACACCATTGGGTGGCTTCACTAAGGACGGGATCTCCGTGTCATCTAGCAGTGCCACCTTCCCTATAGCATCAAGCCCTTCACGGATGAAGTATTGTGTGAAATTGCTCCTATTGATGATTTTGATGTATTATTAGGCCAACCATACTTGTGGAAGCGACATGCTGTGTATGAGTCTCAGCCTCGCACTATTATTGTTACTTTTGGAAATAAATTGTACAGGATACCAGAGGTACCACCGCCTCCCACTATCTCTTTGATTACAGCAAAACAATTCAGTAAGCTCATTTCCCAAACCAGGAAATTCATTTTCCTGATGATCTATCCCCAGGGCAAGAAGAAGATTATGGCCATGACCTACAGACATGGCTCCTTTGCATGACAACAAAAAATGGAAAAGGTTGTGGAGGAGTATGGGGATATCTTCACCTCACCCACAGGGGTGCCTCTACATTGTCAGGTCAAGCACCCCATTGACCTGACCCCAGGTGCGCCGCTACCCAATGGACCGATCTTTAGGCGCTCTGTTCTGGAGAATGATGAAATCAAGAGGCAGATTCAGGAGCTGCTGTAGAAAGGTCACATCTGGCCAAGTTCATTGCCCTGTGGGAGCCCAATCGTGTTGGTACATAAGAAGGATGGGACTTGGAGACTCTGTATTGATTATCGGGCACTAAACAAGATCACTGTCCAGAATAGGTACCTAATCCCATGGATTGATGACCTTCTAGACCAAATCAAAGGGGAAAAATATTTCAGCAAGATCGACTTAAAGTCTCGGTATCACCAAGTTCAAATCGAACCCTCTGATGTGTGGAAGACTGCCTTCAAAGGAGGGCCTTTTCAAATGGCTCGTCATGCCTTTTGGATTGATGAATGCTCCCACAACCTTCATGAGGTTGATGGACGACATCTTGCATCCATTCACCAACTCATTTTTAGTGGTATACTTGGATGACATTCTTATCTTCAGCCAGACTTGGGAAGAGCACCTCCACCACATTCGAGAAGTCCTCCAAACACTGTGGCAACACAAGTTGTGTGCCAATTTGGAGAAGTGCACTTTTGGCATGACCTAGGTTCAATATCTAGGATACATTATTGATGAAAGGGGGGTGCATGTGGATCCAGCTAGGATCCAAGTCATTCAAGATTGGCCAGCCCCAACCACCCTAACAAAGCTTCACAACTTTCTGGGTCTTGCTAATTTCTATCGCATGTTCGTGTTGGGATTCTCTCATATCACTTGGACCTTGAGTCAAGTCACCAAGAGAGGAGTGAAAGAAAAATTATGTTGGTCGGAATCTCAATAGAAGGCATTCGTATAATTGAAACATTGCCTCTATTCTGCCCCAGTGCTCGCATTACCAGACTTGCAACAACCGTTTGAGATCAAGACAGATGCCTCTGACTATGCTATTGGGGCAGTTCTTACTCAACAGGGGCATCTAGTGGCATATCACAATGAGACATTGTCCAACACAGTTCAAAATTATACCACTTATGACAAAGAAATGTATTCCATTGTGCAGGCTTGTCGACAATGGAAGCATTACATTTTGGGGAAGGAGAGAATCATCCACACAGACCACCGACCCCTGCAATTCATATAGACACAAGGGAAGTTGCAGAACGATCGCCATCAGAAGTGGTCCACATATCTGCAACAATTTCATTTGAACATCAATTACAAGAAGGGTAGCACCAATGATGTTGCAGATTGCCTCAGCCGACCACCGATTATGTCCATAACCACCGTTCTCAACTCTTGTGGGCATGAGAATTCTGATTGGTCGCTTCTCTACAAGAGTGATCTAGAATTCAATGACACAGACAAGGCACTCTTAGGGGGTATGCAAGTTCCAAATTTTCACCTCCAAGATGCACTATTATGTCACCTGGGACACCTTTGTGTTCCTTCAAGCGAGTGTGCCAAGATGATATGGGAAGCACACTACAGTTGAGTCGCTAGGAATTTTGGGGTCGAGAAAACAATGGCAGTACTACAGAAGTATTTCTATTGGCCGAAACTTCGACAAGATGTCGGGAAGTACATCAGATCCTGCACTGCTTGCACCATTGCCAAACCGACCATCAAGAAGCAAGGGCTCTATACTCTTCTACCTACCCATATTTGACCTTGGGAATCCATCTCCATGGATCACATGTCAGACCTTCCTTATACTAAGCATGGAAATGTGTGTGTTTTTGTTGTCATCGATAGATTCTCAAAGATGGCCATTATGGCGGCCTGTAAGAAGAATATCACAGAAGAATCCATAGCTAAACTCTTCTTTGAACGAGTGTGGGTGCACTTTGGGGTCACACAGTCTATCATATCAGATCGCGACAGCAGGTTCCCTAGCACATTTTGGTCCAGCCTCTGGTCAATGTTGGACACCAAGCTCACCAAGTCCACATCTTTCCATCCCCAAACTGATGGCTAGACAAAGGTCGTCAACATGATGATTGTACACATTCTACACATGTACAATTCAAAGCATCCACACACATGGGATGAGAGCCTTCCCTATGTACAACAAAGTTATAACCGGGCTATCCGCAGCTCAACCGACCACAGCCCCTTTCAGGTGGGCTTGGGATTCCAGCCACTATGTCCTATTGATGTAGCCATGCCATTTGCAGCTTCTCAAGATGATTCAGCTCATGTCCAGTCTAAATCTGACAAAGCAAACAACTTGATCAAGCACATTCAGCATATCTGCCAACAGGTTCATGACATATTGGATAGAGCCAATGCTAAGTAAAAGCAATGACATGATAAACATTGGGTGCCACACAACTTCCAGGTGGGTGAAAAAGTGTGGCTACATTTGCAGAAGGAGCACTCACTCGACCCCACCACAAGATTCACCCGCTCCGATATGGGTCGTACACCATCAAAAACGCTGTAGGGAACAATGCCTTCGAGCTCAATATTCTGCCATTCCTTGGTCTGCACCTAGTATTCAATGTAGACTACCTTCGTCCTTACCTCCCACCTCTATTGGACACCTCTGACATTGTAGAAGAACTCACACCAAAAGAGTTAAACCCAGACTGCATGGAACAAGCCACCACAGACTGTATCATGGACATGAAAATCAAGAACACTCATCGACGGAATATCCAACTGTATCGGGTTGTTAAAGCTGGCCAACACCTGCACCAAGGAAATTGGTTCACCAGGGACCAAGTTTAATAGAATTTCCCTCATCTCATGGAGGAACTCAACGCAATGGGGACCATTGCTTCCTAAGGGAGGAGGAATGATCTAGGTGGATATTGGTGGCCACCCGCCTATTCCACTTGGGGCCCCACCATTGTCTCTTTCATTTTTTTTCACAACTTACTATTTTTAGTAGTTTTTCGGGTACTGAACTTCCGAAGCCATTTTGAAGCCCCAAACGGAGATAGCATGCCGAAGTTACGTCCCTGGGAAGTTGAAACACCAATTTACCCAAACGGGGCCCATAGTTTTGGCGCTTCATCTCCTATGGTTAGGTTTTTGGACGTTTAGAATTATCCATTGTTTCTCCATAATAAATAGGCCCTCGAGCCTCATTGTAATACAGTTCAAAGGTCTATAGTCACCACATCTCTTCTTATATATTCGCTACCAGCACCCTAGCTATTTTATTTCCATCATGTTTGTAAGCATATTTCTATGAATTTATATTAATGAAATGAAGCCTTATTCGGCTGTATTTCTATGTTTATGGTTAATTCTGTATTTTGTTGCATTCCTGCATAAACCCGGATCAATATATCTTCAAATGTTATTGGATCAGGTACTGTCACTCTCAGAAGCAAAGATGCTCTAGCCAGGAATGTTCTATTGGTTGAAAACATGAATCACAATATTCTCATTGTTAGACAAATGTGTGATCAAGGACACACAATACTATTAAACTCCACAAAATGTGAAATTAGGAAAGGTAGGTATGGTGAAATTGTGGCTACAACAAGTCGAGCTCCAAATGACATATATGTTCTAGATGAAGCAAATAAAGCATGTCTAAAAGCTAAAGAGGATGATATAATATTTGGTAGCAATGATGATTGACTAAGTAAGAATTTTTCTACAAAGATGCAAAGTGATTTCGAGATGTCTTTACTTGGTGAGCTGACATACTTCTTAGGGATTCAAATATCTCAGCAAGAGAAAGGAATATTTATATGTCAAGCCAAGTACATAAAGTAAATGCTCAAGAAATTTAAAATGGAAAATTGCAAACCCATCCTTACTCTGATGGTAACAGGTTGCAAATTGAGCATATATGACTCATATAAGGATTTGGATCAAAGGTTGTACATATCTATGATTGGTAGTATTCTATATGTAATAGCCTCCTAGCCAGATGTTATGCAAGCAGTTGGAAAAGTAGCAAGATTCCAAGCAACACCAAAATAATCACATATTATTTCCATCAAAAGAATTATTCAATATCTAAAGGGAAAAATAGAATATGGCTTGTGGTATCCAAAGGGTAACAATCTCATTATTCATTCCCTTACAGATGCAGATTGGGCAGGAAGTGTTGATGATCGTGAGAGTACTCATGAAGCATTAGAATATCTTCACCAGAATCTCGTGATTCTCCCAAGTTCTTATTATATTTTCCCTATTCATAATATAAAGTGGGAGTGGAAGTGTGTACATGTCCGCAGAATGGTTGTATGTCAAGGGGAATGGAAGTGTGTAGAAGTCTGCAAGATGGTTGTGTGTCAGGGGGAGTTACCCTTTTCCATTGATGTCAAAGGGGGAGAGAATGTTGTAGGAATAGGTGTCATTATCGCAGGGGCAGTACCTGTGTTGCCATCAATGCCAAATGTGGATATTGTTGATTAGCCGTTGTCTTTGATGTTAACCCAAGCAGCACTAGGGGCTACCCCAATATTGCATGGGAATTTTGACCTACAAAATTAATATATTCTGGGTCAAGAATGATTTTGATGGTTTCTACTTGTCAAGATGTTTCCATTGATATATGTCACGCCACGTAATTCCTCACGGTTTGAGAGATATTCATGTTTGAAGTTTGTAACCCCAGTTAGTGGGCTAAAACCCCATGGGGTTGTGGAATGGTTCATTGAAAAGCCATAATTAATATTTTTTAAGCTCATAAAATTCCTCCCATGTTCACTTGTTGAAGCCCCTCTCAACCTAAGCATTTATATAAATTGTGATCCTCATATCCTCCTTATGCAAGGGATTTCGCCATCTGAAACAGGTCATCGTGGAATTTTCAATATAATTTTTTTTCTATGAAGGTTCAGAAGCTGAAATTTTTGTGAGGCGAAGCCAAAGTCCTAAGGAATCTCCCGTGAAAATTTCAGATCAAGGTGTGCAATATTTTCGGAGATATGTCTGTGGAAGTCAGTGTTTTTGCAGGCTTCTGGAATTCATCTCAACGAAGTGACCTTAGGAAAATCATCATAAATCTCTCTCTGAGTATCATATTGGAATTCTATAAATAGTGACAGATATTGCATAGAATTTAATTTTTACTCAATAAATTTCAGAGCCAATTGAAGAAACAGTGACACGTGGCATGCCATACAAGTTTGCTCTTCAGAAATAGTCCACAATTAGGGCATTGGTTGAGATTAAGCATAACTCTCTCTTGAGGAATCAAAATTGGGTCAAACCTATTGCATTGGAAATATGACTCAGAGGAATACTACAGGACCAAAAATCACATATTGGGGATCTAAAAAAATAGAGATAAACCAATTTTAATATTGAGCTCCTAGAAGGCAAGAAAAATCTAGATCATGTGTTGTCAAGGGTTGCACAGGACCAGAATTTATAGGGCAAAAAAGCAAATCAAGGCATAGTAGAGGGTATCATGACAAGAGCAAAAACCTGTAATATTCCTAAATTAGCATGCATATAATAGGAATATTAATTTTTGATCTTTACACCTAGTAGATGAATAAATGGGGGAAAAAGACCCATACTTGTCTTGTATTAGCATAGAAGCCCTCTTGGTATGAAAAGGGGACATCCTAGTAGCTGGAATTAGCACTTTCCATGTGTGAACAGGAAGAGAACCATGTTGATTTAGTCAATTTTACTAAGTCAACATCGCAATATGGAGGAGTAGCCTTGATGGAGCTCGCAGTTTTGGACAGAAAGTGATTATGTGATGTTGGAAACCCTAATGGGTGGGACCCAAGGTGAGGAGGCTAAAAAATCTTATAAGGGAAGATATGTAAGTCATTTTGGGTTAGCTTATGGATTATTGATTTTGGTCTACTTAGACTATTGAGCATTCTTCAGCTGTTGAGTTGAGTATGCAGTGTTGTTTAGCACAAGGCATTCCTTCTTAGGGATTCCTTCTCCTTCCTTGAGAAGCCTCTTGGAGGTGCATTGTACTTCATTTTTACACATTCAAGCTTGAGGCCAAGCATCCTCCTTCAGATACAACATTATTCTTGTATCAAGAAACACTGTGTTGTAGGGTGTTGCCGTGGAGAGATAACAACACCCCTTTCTGAGCTTATCTTTCAGAGGAGGGAACTTCCCTTCCTTTTCAAGATCTGTACAGGAGGTTTCTGAGCATATTGGACATCTTGGCACGTGGCCAAAGCAGTATCCATCTCCTACAGTGCAGCTCTCTGAAGGAACTACGTCATTTTTCGCAGTGTTGCAGTAGCAGGGTTTGAACCCTTTCTTGTGAGCTTATTCCTTGGAAGAAGGGCAAAAACTTCTCCCGGAAAGCTTTGTATTTCATTCTTATTATGTTATTTGTAAATTTCAACTATATTTATACAGAGCTAAAATATAACTACGTTTTCCAGATCTAGATTTGTAGATATGCACTTTTATACTTTGTACTCTCTTGACACCCTTGTCGGGTTATTCGTATTTTGTATAAAGAGGAAGGAATCTCCATTTTCTCAGCCATTGGATGATTGTAAAATCCAAATCTATTATTTATCAGTATTTTTTGCATAAAAACTCATTAAAATAAGTTTTTTTCATGCTTTAGTAATTCCTGTTAAGAAAATTCATGGGGTTTGGGCTTATTTGAGTCATATTGGCGTGGAGAGATCTGTTTATGTTGGCTAGAGGGATTTGTTTCAGCTCCAATTCTGGATGTGAGTTGCATGAAGTATATTATAAGGGATCTAAGTCACATTTCTCACAGATATAGTGTTATTTTCTGAAGACAACTATTTTATGCCCTATATTTATGCATTTCCCCACTTTGGAAGGAGTGTATAGGTCATATTCTTGTTATTGATCATTCATCTGATGATTAGATGTTCTCTTTAATATTATGAGCTGATTTACATTTCTATGTTCATGATTTTCTGAAGCTCCAAATTTATAATATCTCAAGATATTCTTATTGTTGTAGAAATTCCCTAGTTTGGGATATTACAGTGGTATCAAATCATGATCTTTGGCTCATTATGTGAGATCCAACCATCAGAAGGAGCAAGATCATAATGATGGGGAGAATGAGATTACTCTCATCACTTTTCAGATCTAGAAAGTACCTCTCCAAGGAGGTTAAGCAGACAGAAGAAGGAGAAGAGGAAGCACCATGCACTTTATACTCTCACAAAGAAGAAGACAAGAGGCATGGAAGGCACTTGGATCATCAGATTCTAAGTGAATACCTTGTTGAGAACAAGTCTCAACCTAGAGCCTTCGAGGAGACTCTAGCCTTCCCACAGTTCATTCAACTGGAGGAAGAGAGGAGACCCTGCAGCAAGGGAGAAATCAAGGGAAATATGTTTCTATTGTCCACTTTTGATGGGAAATATGCAGCCAAAGCTTGGGAAAAAATGTATGTTTTAACCCTGAACAGAAATTATCTACACATGAATCTTATACTAGAAAATAAACAATAGCGAGAGCATAAAACATAAAATAGATAAACACAAATATTTTCCCCTAGATCCCAAATCGGGACGACTAGCTCCATATTTCATTATATTCCTTTTAGTGTTACAAAAGATATATATACATGTTGAAGCATACATAAACACTAATCCATTGACCTTGGATTAGAACATAACCGTAGTTCCCCTGACCAGATCTACAAAAATACCAGGGGCTAAAAACCATCATACCCTAAAACCATGTGCAAAACCATGCACAAAACCATGGGCACGGACCGTCCACCAGAAATTAAGGACCAAAAACAATATAACACATAACCAACATTCTCCCACTTGTTGTTTTCTTTCCGTAGGGGGCCACAGGAGAGCTTAGTCATTGGCCCAATTCTTCAACACCCATTGTTTCTCTACACCAAGAGAACTTCTGAGTTCTCATAGACTTCGTCAATGCATCTGCAACATTCTTCAAAGTGTCCACCTTTACCAGCAACACCCTTTTAGCCTCAACCATATCTCTAACAAAGTGATATTGAACATCAATGTTCTTTGTCTTTGAATGATAAGAAAGGTTCTTAGCCAAGAAAATTGCACTTTGGCTATCACAGTCTATCCTTATATCTTGTTGTACCAACCCCGTACTTGAACACAATCTCTGCAACCAAACTGCCTCCTTGCTTGCATGAGTGGCTGCCATGTATTCTTCCTCTGTAGTTGAAAGAGCCACTATAGACTTTATTTTACTCATCCAACTGATTGTGCCTCCAAATAGGCTAAACACATACCCACTTGTAGATCTTTGGTCCAGATCTCCAGCGAAGTCTGCATCAACAAAACCACGAATGTCCAACATTCTTTCCAATCCTAGTCTTCCCTGGTATCACAAGCCATAATCACTAGTGCCAAGTAAATAAACCCGCTTCATTGTTGTCCAATGCTCCTTTCCTGGGTTTGAAATAAACCTGCTCAATACTCCCACTGAATGTGAAATTTCTGGTATAGTATAGACCATTGCATACATCAGGCGACCCACTGCACTTGCATATGGAACACAGGACATATCCTCCTCTTCTTCTTGTGTCCTTGGACATTTTTCAGCAGACAGCTTTAAACCTACAGGAATAGGAACATTCACTAGTTTACTATCCTACATATTGAACCTTTGCAATATATTCTTGACATACTTCCTCTGGTTTAACCAGAGCATCCTCTTTGCCCGATCTCTCTTAATTTCCATGCCCAAAATATAGTTTGCAGCACCAAGATCTTTCATCTCGAATTTGGAGAACAGTTGGGTCTTCAAATCTTGGATAATTTCTTTGTCATTTCCCATCAACAACATATCATCCACATACAAGACCAGATAAATAACATTGTCACCAATTAATTTAAAATAAACACAGTGATCCTCCTTGCTTCTGGTGAATCCAAATCCCCATATATAGGTATCAAATTTATGATACCACATCCTTGGCGACTATTTTAACCCATACAGAGACTTTTTCAACCTACATACCAGTTCTTTCTTACCCTTCACCATAAATCCTTCAGGTTGCTTCATGTAGATCTCCTCTTCTAGATCCCTGTGAAGAAATGTTATCTTCACATCCATCTGTTCTATCTCAAAATCACATGCAGCAACAACAGATAAAATTAATCTAATAGAAGTAACTTTGGCAATAGGAGAAAAAATATCACCAAAATCAATTCCCGGCACCTGGGAATAACCTTTTGCTACCAACCAAGCTTTGTATTCCTCAACCTTGCCTTCTAAATTCATCTTCTTCTTAAACACCCATTTGCTCCCAATGGGCTTCCTTCCAACTGGCAACTCCACCAAATCCCATGCCTCATTTTTGTGCAAGGATTCCATTTCATCAACAATGGCCTCCTTCCAGAGTTTTCCATCCTCTGAATCTAATTCCTCCCTAATAGTTCTGTGATCATCATCAGTTATAGCTAAGGAAAAACCTGAATAGAAAGCAAATGGACTATACCTTTCTCGTTGCCTTCCTTCCCGAACTGATCTTCTTATAGCTGTAGTTTGTGGCTCTTCATCTTCTGAATATTCTTCTGTTGTAGAGTTTGACTCATACTCCTTTAGCTCAAAATATATCTTCTCAAGTTAATTTGGTATGAATTCATATTTAAAAACATCTTTCACCTCTCTAAAAACCACATCTCAGCTGTACACAACCTTCCTTGTTTCCAGGTTCCAAAGCTTGTAACCTTTTAAACCATCCTTATACCCAATAAAGATGCACCTTTCAGATTTATTATCCAACTTGGTCCTTTTCTTCTTTGGAAGATGTGCATATGCATCACATCCAAATACCCTTAGATGTGAAAGAGAGGGTTTCTTACCAGTCCACACCTCATGTGGAGTGTTATCCTCCAACACTAATGAAGGTGATATGTTAACCAAATATCATGCAGTCTCCACTGCCTCTGCCTAGAATTCTTGTCCTAACTCGGTACCACTGAGCATGATTCTTGCATTTTCCATCAGTGTTCTGCTCATTCTTTCTGCAACTCCATTTTTTTGAGGTGTGTATGGAGTAGTCTTCTACTGTGCTATACCACACTTCTTACAAAACTCTTTAAATTCCTTCTTGCAGAACTCCCCACCATTATCTGTCCTTAGCGCCTTTATTTTCTTCTTTGTCTGGTTTTCCACCAGAGCCTTAAATTCTTTAAATCTGTCAAAAGCTTCAGATTTCTTGCTCAAGAAATATATCCATATATTCCTTGAGAACTCATCTATGAATGAAAAATAGTACACAGACTTTCCCAGTGATGGAACTGACATAGGTCTAAACACATCATTGTGCACAAGTTCTAATATCTTGTTTTCCCTCTTAGCACCAGAAGGAAAACTCACCCGATTCTGCTTCCCATATACACAATTTTGATAGAAATCAAAATCCAGAGAGAAATTATACATACCTTCTACCATACCATTTCTATGTAGTATCAGAAGGCCCTTGTCTCCAATATGTCCAAGCCTTTGATGCCATAGCATGGTCTTTTCTCCAGAGACAGCTAGGCTTTCTGCTCCACTTTCAGAAACCACAGAACTGTTACACCCATCAATAAAAATTCTACCTTGTAGCTTGTATAGAGTTCCAGTCCGAACTCCCCGCATTAATACTAGTGCTCCCCAAACCATCTTGCAGGCATCTTTCTCGAACACTGTTTTTACACCTACGTCATCCATCTTGCTTACAGAAATCAGATTTCTAGCTAATGCATGAATATGCAGAACACCGAAAAGTGTTCTAATCCTTCCACCTTGCAGCTTCAACTTCACCTTTCCACGTCTGACGATTCTAGCCTTCCTATCAGCCCCTACGAAGACATCACCGCCATCATATTTCTCATACTTGCAGAACCACTCCCGATAGGGAGTGAAGTGAAAGGATGAACCTGAGTCAATCAAAAAAGACTCATGATATACATGTTTATTTTTAGAAGAAGCCAAATGCACATCCCCAGCTTCATCTGAGGTGGCTTTTGCCTCTGCAGAAGGAGCATCATTAGATCCCTTTCCTTTCTTAGGAGCTTTAGATTTGCACTCCCTTTTGTAGTGCCCTTCCTTTCCGCATTTCCAGCATACCTTTACAAAATTTCTAGGAGATTTAGATATCCCTCAAGATTTGGATCTCCCACTCGAAACCTTATTCTTGTTTATGTTTTGGGACCTTCCTCATACAGATAAGGCATCTCCATTCCGACCCTCCATATTTCTCCGTCTCATTTCCTCCGACAAGAAGGCTGAGACAATGTCATCAAAATTCAAGGTAGTTGTATTGCTACCTATTGCAATAACCAGACTGTCCCACGAGTCTGGTAGAGAACACAACAAACTGATGCACTTATCTTCATTTGATATTTTAATATCAACATATGGCAGCTGACTTACCATAGTATTGAAGGTGTTCAGATGCTCTGTCACCAAATCTCCATCCTTCATCCTCAGGTTATACAGCTTTTTCCGCAGGAACAATTTATTCACCAGAGACTTAGATTGGTACAAAGTCCCTAGCTTGTCCCACAAGGTCTTCACCATAGCTTCCCCAGATACATTCAACAATACTGAATTTGAGACACACAACTGTATTGTGCTATTAGCCTTCTGATCCAGTTTCTTCCATTCTTCATCTGTCATTGCCATTGGTTTAGTACCTGGATGTACCGCGATCCACTGATATTTATCCACCAGCAGATTCTCCATCCTGAATTTCCACAACTCAAAACTTTGACCATTAAATTTCTCGATCTCTATCTTTCCGCCGCTCGCCATCTTCTTTAACCGCAAGAATCGATCCCACAGATCTTCCACTGAACAAGGTCTACCTCAAGCCCGAGAAAAAAAAAAAAATTAGCAGCAAAGGTGTCCCCTTGAAGTTGAAACAACTCTGATACCTATTGTAGGTTTTAACCCTAAACACATATTATCTACACACAAATCTTATAATAGAAAATAAACAATAGCGAGAGCATAAAACATAAAACAGATAAACACAAAGATTTTCCCCTAGATGCCAAATCGAGACAACCAACTTGATATTTCATTATATTCCTTTTAGTGTTACAACACATATATATACATGTCGAAGAATACATAAACCCTAATCCATTAACCTTGGATTAGAACATAACGGTAGTTCCCTTAACCGGATCTACAAAAATATCAGGGGCCGAAAAGCATCGTACCCCAAAACCATGTGCAAAACCATGCACAAAACGATGGGCGTGTGATTAGTCGTGGAAAGAATATAACACATACCCAACAAAGAAGACTTAGTGCATTTTTCCTACTACATCCAGTGGTAGAGAAATAAGCAGTTGAGGTTGCAGCACTACACCTTGAGGGGGAAGCTGGCAAATAGTGGTTCAGCAATGTGAGACATGAAAAAGTTTCTTCTTTTGCAAATTTCACTCAAAGGGTGATCAAGAGATTTGATAAAGAGAGATCAGAGGAAGAGAAGTCCTCACCATATCTTGAGGAGACTTGTATTAGCACTATCACGCCCTTGGAGGAGCAGCCTTCAACATCAGCAGCTGAGGGAGCCAACACAGTGGAAGGAATAACTCTTGCAGCCATGGAAGGTGTTCCCAAAGGCCAACAAGGTATGATTGCATTTCCACTTTCTATTATTGAAGAAAATATTTCATAAGATTGTGGAAATATGTTGTTGTATGACCCAAGATCGTCACTTAATTCTAATTTAGAGTAGCAAGGTTGCACTGCACTGTCCAAGAGCAACAGTGAAGGAAGAAGGACCCATTCCTCATGGGAGTATATAGAAGCCAGCTTCATTCAAGAAGAAATGAAATAAGAAGTAAGAAGGGGTAGACATCTTGAGATGAGAAATATTTTCTCCCCTCTAGATGGCACTCTCTCAATGAGCATGCCTTAGCTCAAACAGAAACTTCTACTTGCAGCAGAACCAAGGCCTCTTTGGTCCTAGATGACCATGCATGAGGAGGAGGTCTCATCAGGAGATCCCATTGGAGGTGCACTTCAAAATTTCATGGAGTGAAAAATTCTTCAAGAAATTTAGGAGATCGGTAGCCTTCATGGGGAAGATACCAAGGAGTAGAATGATCATAGGCATCCACATTTGGATGAATGGGGGTGGATGGAGAGCAAGAGGTTGGTGATCCACTTGCAGATCTATCACACCAGGCATCAAGAATCAAAGTTGCACTGGAAACTCTTGAGAGATTTTGGCCATCTTGGGACATAACCTTTGTCAGGAGGTATGTGGTGGATGGATGCACTACATGGTATCCATATGCTAGGACAGCAGAAGACTTGTTTGTATGGGGCATCATACAAGAAAACCATCATGATCTTACTCTATGGCTTGTATGAGGGAGAAATGAGGCAGCAACAATAGTTCTTGATGTTGTGGTTACACTTGGGAGAGTATGGGTAGAATTTTTCCCATACCTATCATGATATCTCCAGAGAGAAGGAAGGTGCATTCAAGGTGCAAGGAGGCTACCCTTCAGCATTAGAGGATCAAGAGGGACTTCCATATAGGAAGGAGATCCTCTCACATAGCAGCATGATAGTGGATGGCTTTGGCATATGGAATGTCAAAAGGAGAAGTCATGGAATGACCAGAGCCTTGTCATCAAGGCCCACAATGCTGTCACTTGGGAGTATTATTTTATTGATGGAGTGTTCCAAGGGGAGTATGCATCCTCTCATTCTATAGACTTTTATGAAAATATTCTCATGGGAGGGCTCATTCATGGAACTCACTTTCAGTTTACTCACCATGCATGGTAAGAAATACATTTCTATACTTGTTTATTACTCCATTGAGCATTTGTATCGTCTCACCATATATGAACAGTGCATTTCTCCACAAGAGAGCACGAGTATTTTTGGGTTCCATGGTCACTTTAGGGCCAATTTTTGTGATGTTAGTAGCCCATATGTACATGAACTTGGGCAAGTGTATTTCTATTTTGATTATTTATACCTAATATACAGTGCCTCTTACTACCCCATGATGGAGGAGAAAACATGCACAGCTTGTAACTTATTGGAGAACCACTTGCGACATCATATTCTCAAATAGCAGTTGGAAAGACTGTGCAGTATCCACTTGAGGAACCATTTGTACCATCCAAACTTCCAGAAAATTTTTATAATTTTTCTGATTTGGATGCCATATGGTGATGATGTTCCATTCATCTTGTATGGAATGGTTTGGATTAGCATGGCTCATGACATTGGAGAAAGGATCCTTGATGATACAATATTCTTCTTACCACTTGAGGGCCACCTTACTGCAACCCAAGATCAGCATGAAATCTAAAATTATCATAAGTGGATAGGAGTACAGCATGGGATAGGCCCTCTTGCCTATCATATTCATCTATTCAACCCACCTACACATCATGAGCCAAAGGTTGAGGGGATATTTCATGAGTTGCCAAGTTGGAGGGTCGCTCATTTCATATGGATGATAGCTTGCGGGTGGAGGTTTCACTTGGGAATGATAGTCTCCCATGCGCTTCAAACTCCATGCCTTGAGAGGACCACTAGACAACACAGAGTTGTCCCGTGAGTATTTTACTTTTGCATGATGATAGCCATTTTGGATGTACACCAAATGCTAACTTGTATGCTTGGGAGAGGCACTATGGAGTTTCATTGTTGGGACAACATCTTATTATTTGGAGAGCTCATCATATGAGGATACTGCAGGAAGAGGGAAGGAGAATTTCCAGTTCTATCCTTGCATTTTCTTGAGGACAAGCAACATTTGGGAGGGGAGGACTGTAATATTCCTAAATTAGCATGCAGCTAATAGGAATATTAAGTTTTGATCTTTGCACCTAGTAGATGAATAAATGGGGGGAAAAGACCCATACTTGTCTTGTATTAGCATAAAATCCCTTTTGGTATGAAAAAGAGACATCATAGTAGCTAGATTTTTCACTTTCCATGTGTGAACAACAAGAGAACCATGTTGATTCAGTCAAGTTGACTAAGTCAATAGTGCAGTATGGAGGAGTAGCCTTGATGGAGAAACAACACAATTTTTGAGGGAAGGTGATCATGTGATGTTGGAAACCCTAATGGGTGGGACCCAAGGTGAGGAGGCTCACAAAGCTTATAAAGGAAGAGATGGTAGCCATTTTGGGTTAGCTTATGGATTATTGATTTTGGTCTACTTAGACTATTGAGCATTCTTCAGCTGTTGAGTTGAGTATGCAGTGTTGTTTAGCACAAGGCATTCTTGCTTAGGGATTCCTTCTCCTTCCTTGAGAGGCCTCTTGGAGGAGCATTTTACTTCATTTTTCCACATTCAGGCTTGTGGCCAAGCATCCTCCTTCAGCTACAATGTTATTCTTGTAGCAGGAAACACTATGTTTCATGGTGTTGTAGTGGAGAGATCACAACACCCCTTTCTGAGCTTATCTTTCAGAGGAGGGAGATTTCCTTCCTTTGAAAGATATGTACAGGAGGTTTCTAAGCATATTGGACATCTTGGCATGTGGTCAAAGTAGTCTCCATCTCCTACATCACAATTCTCTGAAGGAACTATGACATTTTTCCCAGTGATGCAGTAACAGGGTTTGAACCCTTGCTTGTGAGCTTATTCCTTGGAGGAAGGACCAACCCTTCTCCCGCAAAGATTTGTATTTCATTATTATTCTGTTATTTGCACATTTCAGCTATATTTATAGAGATATGGAGTATAAATGTGTTTTCCAGATCTAGATTTTTAGATCTTCACTTTTATACATTGTACTCTCTTGAAACCCTTGCCAGGTTATTCTTATTTTGTATAAAAAGGAAGGAATCTCCATTTTCTCAGCCATTGGAAGATTGTAGACTCTTGATCTATTATTTCTCAGTATTTTCTGCATAAAACCTCATTAAAATAATGTTGTTTCATACTTCATTAATTTTTTTAAGCAAGGTCATGGGGTTTGGGCTTATTTGAGTCATATTGGCTCGGGGAGATATTTTTATGTTGTCTAGAGGGATTTGTTTCAGCTCCAATTCTGGATGTGAGTTGCATGAATTATATTCTAAGGGATCCAAGTCCCATTTCTCATAGATATAGCATTATTTTCGGAAGACATCTGTTTTATGCCCTATATTGTTACATTTCCCCACATTGGAAGGAGTGTATAGGTCATATTCTTTCTGTTGATCATTCATATGCTAGTTAGACGTTCTCTTACATATTATAAGCTAATTTACATTCCTATGTTCATGATTTGCTGAAGCTCCAACTTTAGAATATCTTCAGATATTCTTATTGTTCTAGAAATTCCCTATTTTGGGATATTACACAACCAAGGTGCATAAAAGCAGCAAGAAGTTCATCACATGAAGTCTTCAACTAGGCAACATTGCATACATTCATTGTAAAGGTATCATTGTACTGAGTCATTATAAATACAATATTGTAAAAAATTGGACTAAAGTCTATCTGCCAAGAGTTGAAGAGGCAGTGTCGGGTGTTCTAGGATCATTATTAGGTGGTTGTGTCATAGTTGGGGTTATGTTCCAGTGTGTCTTCTTCTTCTACATCATTCTATATCATTGTAAATTGGACCATTTTCCCTGGTACGAGATTCCATTCTTTTTTTATTATTCTACAGGGTGGTAAGGTGGTGCTAGGGTGAGTTTTAGCTCATTGCATGTTAGGGCATCCGTTCAGTTGAATACTGAAGAATCTTAGGCATTGGAGCATCCATCCAGTGGGAGCTGGAGAAGAATTATTTTCTAGATTCTATGAATTTGGAGCTTTATTTTCAATTGGAGTTGTATATTAAAGAATTATTAGAAAAGCATTAGGTGGTTTTTGTCCCGGAGTGGGCTTCCACCTTAAAAAATGTGTTCATTTGTGTTCCTTTTGTTTACTTCTATCATTGTACATACACTTATAATAATTGAAGATTAAATAATGCTCTAATTGAAAGGAATACTGATTCACCCCCCCATCTTAGTATTTCCAACAGACGATTGTGTCAATTAATGAAACCCAATCTACTGAAAAACTAGTGGTATCAGTTTTTGAAAAAAATCTACACAACATACCGGCAACATAACAGTAAGGGTAAGGAAGTTGAAAAATTGAGTATGTACCCAATTTATCTCGCTTCATATTTCCCCAGTATTCCTTCCATTCTTTTATAACTTTTTTTAGATCTATATTGTTTTCTCTAAAGCCTTGGACAAAGGATTTGTCATAGTTTTATTATGGGTCTAGTAAGTGGTACATTGCTTTTAAATCATCTGCCATGAAAGAACCAATATTCTCACCTCTTGAATCCTCAAAAGTCTTGTCTTTTATGTTTAAGTGGTCAATTACCCACTTAACCATGTCTATGTAAGGGAGAATTTTTGGCCTTGTGGCTACATTGTGGATGAATGAACATGCAATGTTAAAATCACTCGGATCTGAAGAAATAGATAATTCTGATGAAGCAACTTTATCTATGTAATATTCCTAAATTGGCATGTATGCTAATTAGAATATTGATTTTTGGTTTTTGCATCTAGTAGATGAATAAATGGGGGAGGAGACCCATACTTAACTTAATCAGCATAAAAAACCTCTTGGTATGAAATGGGATAACTTTATTAGCTCAATTTCACACCCTCATGTGTGAAAAGGGACTTTTGCATGTGGACAAAGTCAAGTTTGACCAAGTCAACAACATGCATGGAGAAGAGTGGCTCATTAATGTAAATGGCTGAATATGAACAAGGATCAGCTTAGACAAACATATGAGAGCTAAGTTGAAGACACATAGGTTTGAAAAGGGATGAAGCAGGTTGAAGAGGTCAACCTTGACCAAATCAAACAACGTTGTTAAGGGAGAGTGGCCTTAATGGAGATACAACGCAGTTTTGGAGGGAGATTGATCATGTGCATGTGGAAACCCTAATGAGTGGGACCTAAGTTGAGGAGGATCACATAGCTTATAAGGAAGAGGAAAGAAACCATTTGGGGTTAGCCTGATGATTATTGATGTATGGTCTGCATGACTATTTTTCATTCTCTTGCTATTTAGCAGAGATGCAATGTTGTTTAGCACAAGGATTTCTTGCTTAGGAATTCCTTCTCCTACCTTGAGAGGCCTCTTGGAAGAGCATTGTATTTCAGTTTTCCACATTCAGGCTTCAGGCCAAGCATCCTCCTTCAGCCACAACATTATTTCTACGGAGCATAACGTTGTGTTGCAAGGTATTGTAGTGGAAGGTTCACAACACGACCTTTTGATCTTATCTTTTAGAGGAGGGAGCTTCCATTTATTTGCAAGATCTGTAAGGAATATCTCTGGGTATATTTTACATCTTGGCACTTGGGCAAAGTAGTCTCCATATCTTACAGCATAGTCCTTGGTAGGAACTGCATCATTTTACTCAGTGTTGTAGCAGCAAGGTCAAGACCCTTGTTTGTGAGCTTGTTCCCTAGAGGAAGGGCCAACCCTTCTCCCAGAAGGATTGTATGGAAAATCTTCTCCTGTCTCTTGTATTATTCAGCTATCTATTTATAGAGCTATAGTATAACTACATTGTTTGAGATCTAGTTTTTCATATCTACTCTTGTATAATCATTCTCTTAAGAACCCTTCCTTGGTTATCTTCACATTGTATAAAAGAGGCTAGATCTCCATTTTTCTCTGATTTTGGGCTAAATAAACTCTAGATATGTTTTTTTATAACATATTACTATAGAAAACCTCTCATAATTATGTTTTATTTGTTTCCGTCATTTATGCATTCCATAAGTCATGGGATTTGGGCATTTTTAAGCCATATTTGAACCGGGAGATCAGTTTAACTTGGCTAGTGTGATGTTTTTTGGTCCCATTCCATATGTGAGATGTATATTGTATAAAATAAGGGATCCAAGTCCCATTTCTCACAATTATAGTGTAATTATTTGTAAATAACGTTATTATGCCCTATATTGCTTCATTTCCTCACTTTGGAAGGAGTGTATAGGTCATATTCTTGCTCCTGAGCATTTATTTGCTGGTTAGATGTTCCTTTCACATCTTATGAGATGATTTACATTGAAATTGTGTTCGAGTATTGCTGAAATCCCATTTTGGGACATTACAGTGGTATCAAAGCATGATCTTTGGCTCAGCTTGTGAGTTCCAGCTATATGAATAATAAAGAGAAGGAGCAGAGATCAGAATGATGGAGAGGATGAGTTTTCTCCCATCACTTTTTAGATCCAGAAAGAACCTCTCCCAAGAGGTCAAGCAGATGAAGGAGAAGAGATGCAATGAAACTCCTAGAGGGTTACAAGAAGAAGAAAATTGTAGTGAGGCCTCTAGAAGGTTTCAAAAGGAGGAAGACCCATGCACTTCCTATTCTCATCAATGAAACAAGAAGAATGAAGAGCACTTGGAACATGAGGTCCTAAGTGGGTACCTAAAAAAATACAAACATCAACCTAGAGCTTTCAAAAATACTCTAGCTCTTCCTCAGTTTATCCAGCTGGAAGAAGAGAGGAGGCTCCAGAGCCATAGGATGATAAGGGGAAATAGATTTCTATTGTCTACTTTTGATGGATCACGCACATGCACAACACAATATTCAGTGATGAAGATAGAATAATTCTTCCTACTACATCCAGTAGTACAGAGAGATGTTGTTGAAATATCAGTGCTGCACCTAGAGGGTAAGGAAAACACTTGGTGGTTCAGCCATGTGAGTCATGCAAGAGTATCTACTTTTGTAGATTTCACTCAAAGGGTGATCAAAATATTTGATAGAGAGATATCAGAAAGGAAGGAGCCTTCACTACCACTTGAGGAGTCATGTACCAGTGTTTTCGCAATCATGGAGGGGAAACCATCAATTGCAGCAGCTCAAGGCACCATCACAATGGAGGAAGGAACTATTGCAGTCTTCCAAGATGTTCCTAAGTTCCACCAAGGTATGCATGAATTTCCATTTTCTATCATTTCAGAAAATCTTGTGAGAAACCTTTGAAATATGGCTTTACATGATCAAGGATCAAAACACACTGATGATTGGGAGCAGAAAGCTTACACTGTGTTGTATAGCTTGGGTTTGATCAAAGAAGGGGTAAAAAATCATTCCAATGCACACTTTTTGAGTTGCATGCAACATGTGGGGTTGGGGTGTAAGATTTTGGAGGACATGGTAAACATTGTCCCACTTTATGATGATGTTTTACATTCAACACACTTGGATCCTTATGGATTCAAGATGTTCATTGATGGGAGATCTTTTCTAGGAGATATCCAAGGGGTTGCATCTCAACATCCCATGAGATGCAAGGGGAGGAATATTATTTTGGAGAATGGTAGTCTTCTTTGGGAAGATACCAAGGTAGAGCATGATGAGAGGCATCCACATATGGATGAATGGGGATGGATGGAGAGCAAGAGGTTGGTGAGCCACTTGCAAATATATGACACAGGGCAGCAAGAGGAAAAGTTGTGTTGGTTACTCTTGAGAGATTTTGGTAATCATATGACATACTCCTTGTCAAGAGGTATGTGGAGGATTGAGGTTTGGCAGGGCACTCATATGATATGGAAGCAAAAGATTTGTTTATATGGGGCATCATACAAGGCAACCATCGTGATGTTATTCTATGGCTTGTATGAGGGACAGGTAAGGGAGCAACAAAGGTTGTTGTTGTTGTGGTTACACTTGGGAGAGTATGGGCAGAACTTTTCCCATACTGATCATGATATTTCTAGAGAAAGGAAAGGCACCTTCAAAGTGAAAAGAGGCTACCCTTTAGCATTGAAGGATTAGGAGAGGCTTCCAGATAGGGAAAAAATATTCTCACATAGCTACATGATAGTGGATGGCTTTGGCATGTGGAATTTCAAAGAGAGAAGTCATGGAGTGACAAGAGACTTATCACTAAGGCCTACAACACTGTCACTTGGAAGTATGTTTCTATTGTTGGAGTGCTCCAAGGGGAATATGCAACCTCTGTTTTTACAGATTTTTATGAGAAGATTCCCATGGGAGGACCCATCCATGGACCTCACTTTCAGCTTACTCACTATGCATGGTAATAAATACATCTTTGTTCTTATTTATTGTTCCATTGAGTATATTTATCTTCTCACCATCTATGGACAGTGCATTGCTCCACATGAGAGCAAGGTTATTCTTGGGTTTTATGGTCACTTTAGGGCCAAAATTTTTCATGATGATAACCCATATCTACATAACTTTGGGAAAGTGTATTTTTTTTTTGATTGTGCTCAGCTGATATATATTGCTGGTTGCTACCATATAGTAAATGAGAAAACATGCACAACTATTAATACATTGGGAGACAACTTGCCACATGATGTTCTCAAGAAGAAGTTGGGAATACTGCGTTGTATCCACTTGGGAGACCATTGGTATCATCCTAAATTGCACATAACCTTCAAAAATTGTCTGATTTGGATGCCAAATGGTGAATATGTTCCATATTTTTTGTATGGAATGGTTTGGGCTAGCATGATCCATGACATTGGAGAGAGGATGCTTGGAGATCCAACTTTATTATTGCCACTTGAGGGAAACCTTATTGCAGCCACAGATCAGCATGTTTTGTACACTTATCATGAGTGGAGAGAGAGACAACATGGGTTAGGCCATTTTTCCTACGAGGCTCAGTTATTCAACCCACCTACACTTCAGGACCCAAGGGTGGAGAATATTTTTCATGAGTTGCCATGTTGGAGGGTGACTCATTTGTGTGGATGATAGCTTGGGGGTGGAGGTTTCACATGGGAATGATAGCTCCCCATGCCTTTTAGACTCCATGCCTTGAGAGGACCTCTAGACCACAACTATTTGCCTCCTTGAGCATTTTCCTTTTTTATGATGATGGCCATTTGGGATGTTCACCAAATGCTAGCTTGTATGCTTGGGAGAGGCACTATGGAGATTAACTATTGAGACAACATCATATTCCTTGGAAGATTTTATCATATGAGGATGCTACAAAAGGAGGGGAGGAAACTCTTTAGTTTTATCCTTCCAGTTTCTTGGGGATAAGCAACACTTGGGAGGGGAGGACTGTAATATTCCTAAATTGGCATGTATACTAATTGGAATATTGATTTTTGGTTTTTGCATATATTAGATGAATAAATGGGGGATGAGACCCATACTTAACTTAATCAGCATAAAAACCCTCTTGGTATGAAAGGGGATCACTTTAGTAGCTCGATTTCACACCCTCATGTGTGAACAGGGACTTTTGCATGTGCACAAAGTCAAGTTTGACCAAGTCAACAACATGCATGGAGAAGAGTGGATAATCAATGTAAATGGCTCAATATGAACAAGGATCAGGACAGAAAAACATATGAGAGCTGAGTTGAAGACGCTTAGGTGTGAAAAGGAATGAAGCAGGTTAAAGAGGTCAACCTTGACAAAATCAAACAACGTTGTTAAGGGAGAGTGGCCTTAATGGAGATACAACGTAGTTTTGGAGGGAGATTTATCATGTGCATGTGGAAACCATAATGGGTGGGACCCAAGGTGAGGAGGCTCACATAGCTTATAAGGAAGAGGAAGGAAACCATTTGGGGTTTTCTTGATGATTATTGATGTATGGTCTGCGTGACTATTTTTCATTCTCTTGCCGTTTAGTAGAGCTGCGGTGCTGTTTAGCACAAGGATTGCCTGCTCAGGAATTCCTTCTCCTACCTTGAGAGGCCTCTTGGAGGAGCATTGTACTTAATTTTTTCACATTTAGGCTTGAGGCCAAGAATCATCATTTAGCCACATCTTTATTTCTACAGAGCATAACATTGTGTTGCAGGGTGTTGCAGTGGAAGGTTCATAACACCACCTTCTGAGCTTATCTTTTAGAGGAGGGAGCTTCCATTTCTTTGAAAGATCTATAAGGAAGATATTTGAGCATATTTTACATCTTCGAGCTTGGTCAAAGAGGTATCCATCTCGTACAACACAGTCCTTGGCAAGAACTGCATCATTTTACTCAGCGTTGCAACAGCAGGGTCAAGACCCTTGTTTGTCAACTTGTTCCCTAAAGGAAGGGCCAACCCTTCTCTCGGAAGGATTTTATAGAACATCTTCTCCTGTCCCTTGTATTATTTAGCTATATATTTATAGAGTTACAGTATAACTACGTTGTTTCAGATCTAGTTTTGTAGATCTACTCTTGAATACTCATTCTCTCAAGAAACCCTTCCCGGGTTATCTTCACATTGTATAAAAGAGGCTACATCTCCATTTTTCTCTGATTTTGGGCTAAATAAACTCTAGATATTTTATTTATAACATATTTCTATAGAAACCCTGTCATAATTACGCTGTATTTGCTTCATTCATTTCTGCATTCCATAAGTCATGGGATTTGGGCATTTTTATGCCATATTTGAACCAGGAGATCTATTTAACTTGTTTAGAGTGATTTTTTTTTGGTCCCATTCCATATGTGAGATGTATATTGTATAAAATAAGGGATCCAAGTCCCATTTATCACAATTATAGTGTAATTATCTTTAAATGACGTTTTAATGCCCTATATTGCTCTATTTCGTCACTTTGGAAGGAGTGTATAGGTCATATTCTTGCTATTGAGCATTCATTTGCTGGTTATATGTTACTTTCAAATATTATGAGTTGTTTTACACTAAAATATTGTTCAAGTATTACTACAATCCCATTTTTGGATATTACAATCTATCATTATTGGCTTTTCATTTTCGAAAAACTGATACATTGCTTTGCATAAAAAAATGTCGCATTATTTATTGTAGGTGGTGTCTGAAAATAGGGGAGAGATGTATGAGTCTTCAGTAGACAACATTTGAGAAACATATTTTTCTTTCCTGTTCATCTCTATTTTCTTCGTTCCGTTATTTAGTTTCCCAATTTTAAGAAAACAGAGAAATCATTAAAAATACATGGAACAGAGACAAATTTGTCGTTAATTTATTTCAAATATGAAAAAATAGATATGAATCTATAAAATATGATATTGATCATCGATAATCATTTCAAAATCAAATATCTTACATATTTGCACGAATAGCTATCAATCAACTTAAAATGTTAGATCTCAGAGTTCAGTTTGACATGACATAAGTCATTTCGCATGCTTGAGTAATTAAATTCCATTAGTTCGCATATCGCAACTTATAACTTTTACTGTTTATGATGTTTACCCACAAATTATGTGAAATGTGATCTGTGAAAATCACACATCACAATATTTATAAGGTAAATGAATTTTCTTTTGTTTAAGCTGTGCAAAATGTGAATTGTGCATTCAAGAAATTAAGTAGCCATGCTTTATAGGACTTTAGAGATTTATATTTATTGCTTTGTTAGCTCGTCGGGTCCGCATGATCGCAACTTATATCGAATTGCTTTATAATTTGATCATTTCTAAAATGAGGTGCGATGTGATAAGGAAAATATAATGATAATTGAAGTATTTGCAAGTTTTAAACATAACTTTGGAAAAGGCTTTAGTGCATTTTGCAACCCACGTGACCTAATGGTTTTGAATTTTCTTTTGGTTATAAGCTATGTGATTTGCGACGCGTACTAAGGAATAAAGCGGAAAAACTCAAATAAAACTTTATTTCCTAAGTTTTTTTGTTTTAAAGTTAAAAATGAATGAAAATGAAGTTCCTATTTATTTCTAAATGGTCCCCACTTATTAAAGTAAACGGGGGGTGTTGTATAGCACAACACCTTCTTGATTTTTTCGTTCTCTTCCATTATTGGATCTCTCACTGTTATGTCGATTATTTTTATTTCTAATTTATAACTAATTTTTGGAAATAATTTGCTAATTTAAACTTAAGAAAGTAAATTTACTAATTCTACAAAATATCGATTGGTTAGCTCAATGGAAAATAGTCCTGGATCTAACTCGCACCAAATTTTATTAATAGACATATCCTTTAAGATGGGCATCATTAACAAGTGAATTGAAAATGTTTCATTGTAGTGTCTTCAAATAAATGGCTCGTGAAGGTCCTATGTGTTCGATAGCGAAGGGTCCCAGCCATGCGATTTCTATTTTCCTTGGTTTTCCCTTCACTCAACTAGTGTGAAATAAGACTAAGTCATCGAGTTAAAAATTCTTAGTTTAGAGGTTTCTGTTGTGCCATGATTTTTATTGTTATTTACTAATTTTTTGATGGTAGAGTGTGTGGAGTCAGTCTTCTTCTAGTTTGTGTAGTTATCTGATTCATTCCATTTGTAGTTTGGTATTATATTTTACTATAGCTGATAAACTTTGTGCCTTCACTAAAAATAAATTCTACAACCACTTATTGACCATAGATGAGTTTGAAAGGTGTCTATCATGTCAATTTCTTGTACACACTGTGGTAATGAAATAAGACTAAGTCACCGAGTTAAAAATTCATAGTTTAGAGGTTTATGTCGTGCCATGATTTTTATTGTTATTTACTAATTTTTTGATGGTAGAGTGTGTGGAGTCAGTCTTCTTCTAGTTGGTGTAGTTATATGATTCATTCCATTTGTAGTTTCGTATTATATTTTACTATAGCTGATAAAATTTGTGCCTTCACTAAAAAGAAATGCTAAAACCACTTATTGACCATAGATGAGTTTAAAAGGTGTCGATCATGTCAATTGCTTGTACACACTGTGGTATGCCCATAAAATTGTTGGAACCTTCTCATACCAATCGATTTTTTCTATATTGAAAATATTTGTTAATCCTTTATGTATTGTTTTGTTGAAAGATTTGAAAACACTATTTTCCTATGGTTGATATGCAATAGTGTTCCTATGTTCAACCATAAAGTTATTCATTAATTTTTGGATTGTGGCATTGACAAAATTTGTCCCTATATCACTGATAATAATCATATTACAATCGAACCATGTTATTAATTTTTTTATATGAATTTTGCTGCCATTTCTTTCGTACATGACTCTACTAGTACTGCTTCCACCCATTTTTTTAAGTATTTGAATATTTTTATGATATACTTTTCTCCTCTTCATTTAGCTCTTTTGGGAAATGGGCCGACAAATTTGATGGCTTGAATATCAAAAGGTAGTGATGAAAAAATTGAATGTAGTGACATATGATGTTTTGGTAGTGGTTTCCCAGATCTTTGGCGCATGCCACATTTTTGTACATTTTGTTAGTAGTCTCACAATAATGTTGGGAACCATACCATTGCTTGCAATATTTTTTGTGCAAACGTTTCACACTGAAAATGACCTATGGCTCCCCCTCTATGTGCTTTGTTGAAAATTTCTTCTCTTTCATGTTCTAATACACATCTTTGAAGTACCTTGTCAATCCCAATTTTATATAATTGTCCATTAAGAAATGTAAATGGTGTTGCTTCAACTGCAAGGGAATTTTTCTTGTTTTTGGATATTTCCTCAAGTGCCTTGGTAGCATGAAAGTTCTCTGATATTTTAGGGAGCCTCGAAGGGACTGCTTCAACTCTAAATAAGTGGGAATCTTGGAGATGATCATCAATATTGGTTGGTTCCTCTCCAAATTATAGTTGGGATAAGTGGTGAGGATCGACGTTGTTGTGGAAAAATTCACACACAAGGAGCTATTTCTACATAATCCTATGCCCTGATCCTCCAACGCATTATGAATGCAACATTGTATTACCACAAGAATCATTGAGCACACATAGTGGTTGATAAAGGGATTTTATTTTTATCTTGTTGCAATGTACGAAACTATGGGAAATCCCTCAGATGGCAATATTTATAACTATGTATCGAACCTATATTATGATATAACAAATTGATGGATTCTATGGTGTGTTAGTTTTGAAATGATGTGATATTTGTGGTGTGAATTATTTTATCGTGTTCATCGTTAAGAATTTAATGTGACAAATGCTAATCTAACACATAATTATCTAAGGAATAATCTAATGTGTTTTTCTCTCGAGGAATACTAAGATAAGAAATATAATCAAATAATCATTCCAAGAGATGTACCCTCAAAAACTAATGTAAAATGGTTGGATTCCTTATGGAATATAGATGTTTGTGATGAGACACTATGATCTAGGAGTCGAGATGAAAAACTAAGTGGTGTATTCCACGGTGATTATCCTTGGTTAAGAGATCAATAATAATGTTATATTTTTCCACATTCCTTGTAATTAGATAAATACAAATACCTCCTCAACTAAAAAATTCGTCGGTGGGCAAGAATATGGCCCAAGCAGCAGAAGAAATGTTCTGAGTGTAACGACTTGCACCATTTGCAAACTCTACCAAAGGTAGCGAGGGAATTAACATCTATCAAATGAATACTAGACACACGAATCCCACATAATAACCATAGAAAAGTTGTAACACCTTCCTCCCACATCTACCCAAGTAACTAGCCAATGAGGGTAAGCATGTGACGAAGAGGAATTATGTTATGATTCAACTCCCTATGTATCAATTAAGGAAGTGTAATCGACAAAACACAACCAACTTGACCTTATACACATGCAATAGAACCGCAAGTAGACATCCAACCCTTCTAGGTGACCAACCCCTGAGACAACATGATATTTGTTGTACTAAAGCCTCAGTCACTCCATGACATGGGCATGCATGCAACTAGGAACCTCCAATCACTTCCACCACAAGGACATGCCTATGAGTCAGGACGTTTCTAGGTAATTTTCTGCCAGTGACTCTGGATGTTGTGCCACTTTTTCAGGGCCAAGACTTAGGTCCCTACCAAGAACTCCGTGAAACTTCCAAAAATTAAAAGTAACATTGAAAGAATGATACAAATGCAAATACTTGAACAAGAACTTGACTGGACCCCTACTAGGCATGACAGACATTTCGTCAAACATGCCACAAATATGCATTTTTACAGGTTAAAACAAAATATATGAGTATAGGGCTCTCACACTTATCTAAGAATAGCTAAGAAGCATTGATGCCTCATCACAATAATTGCATTACCCTATATTAAGAAATATATTCACTGTACATTCATTTATTAATCAAAACATGATGAGAGCCATACATCGACACTGTCATAAAACTCAGTCATAAAAATCATATAACCAACAAAAATGTTAAGGTTATGACAATAATATAAAACACATATAAATGAGTATATTTACCCACAAAATAACAAGTAGAAATATTTCTTATTGATGTTTGCATATGCTGACCAGGTATGGGACTTCCATGAACAACCTGACCATAGACTAGGTTGAATGAAATATTTATTTCTACTATTCACCCCTATGCCATATTTCAAGCATGAATGTGGGATCTCCTAAAAAAAATCAATCAAAACCAAACCATCAGAAACATGTGACTAGGCTCTTTTCCATGAATAATGGGGGTTGACGTGACATCCTCCTGAACTATAGGTGTTAAAATAGGAAGGTCAATTTCTGAGTGGCATAACGTTTATATACATACTTTGATTGATGCACTTCTTGCACCATTGGAAAAGTATTTGTTTCAGACCCGGTAGGTTTCAAAACCCATTTCTCCAAACTGGATCCCCCTTGTAAAAACAGTCCCGTGAGATGATTTCTCCACTTTTTCCAATCCAAATGCATTGAGATGGAAGACAAACAGTATAATGATCCAATTCGGTTCACACCTCCCCATTTTGGGAGGTTTTAGGTCCCTAAAATATTTTACTGAGTGATCTAAGGAAATTTTTCCTCCACATTCTCTCTGGTGTACCATTTAGCTTTTCCTAGAAGTTGTCCCTTCAACCCAATTTTCCAAAGGTCATGCTTCCCATATCTTGTAGTTTTTTAACTCTTTTGAAAAACTGTATTTTCTGTCAAATATGTGTGGGCATATGGTTCCAAATTCTCCATATAAGGTAGGACTTATTCCTCTTCTTGATCTAGCATTGAAGGCTCATAGAGTTTCAAATTATATATATTCACAACTAAGTAAATGTGCATATATTGTGGTAAAATGATTCAATACACATTATCACCCACCTTTTCTAGTATCCTAGTGGCACCATATATGAGAGCCTTGATTTTTGTACTAGACCCGTATAACCTTTCCTTGTTAAAATATAACCATAATCTATCTCCCACATTGAATGATTTCTCTGTTATGTGATGATCATAATTGGCCATATACTTCTCCTATGACTTCTACAGTTTTTCCTGTACCTATAGATGGATCTGCTTGATCTTATCTATAAATTTTCTAGGCCTCAAAGCATATGCTATAATATCTTACCTCACTCGTCCCTTCTACCCATATGGGATATCCAAAGGTGAAGGTGGAAAATATCCAAAACAATTGTAAAATGGGGAATTTCCTATAGAAGTGTGGACTACTCTTTAGCAGCAATGTTGTATATATAACATATTTTCATCCCAAGTCTTCAAAAGTTTCTATTTGTAACGCCTTGGAAGCTACACCAAACTCCCGATGACCACTTTTGTCTTCCCATATGTCTATGAATGGAATGTTACTGATCTTTTCAACTTTTTATCCATATCCTCCCACATTGTCATTGAAAATGAAATAATAAATCTTGTATCATTGTCTGAAATTATGCTCCTTGGTATCCCAAAGTGAACCCAGACCTGTCCAAAGAAAAAGGTTGCTTCTTCTTTTCTGTTGGTGGTCATTTTATAGGGAATCTAAACACACATATTTTTGAATCTATCAATTACCATGAACATGTAGTCATGTCCCTTATTGGTTTTCGGTAAGACTCGCATAAATTCCATCAAAAGAATTTCCCAAGGACAAGTAGGTACAAATAAGGGATGATATATACCATTTTTCCTATTGTTGGGATTGTTGGTACCATAAATCGTACATACTCATATGAACCTAGCTACCCACTCTTGCATCTTGGGGAAATACACATACCTTTGCAATTTAGACAATATTCCCTACATGAAATTTCCCTACAACCTTCGAGGTGTGATACTCTCTAATCATCTACAATCACTCACCTTTAGGAGAACATAGCTTATCCAACCTATAGAGTAACCCATCCCGGAGATGGTAGTCAAATGTTTTGTTGCCCTTGTGTGAATTAATATGACTCTGTAACTGTTGATACTCCTCCTTGAAGTCATCATATTTTGAATATGCCTCTCTGTATGCATCATGGGTGAATGGATCCATGTGCATAACGGTCCCAAAAGCTTTTATTTTTGAAGTGGGTGGCCTTGAAAGCATGTCGGCCAACTTAATTTTGTTTCTCTTCTTATATTTGATAACCAAATTAAACTGCTATAAAATCCCCATATAATTTTTATTATTCGTCTCTTGTAGCTTACTTTGGTCCTGAAAGTACTGTAAGAGGTGGTGATCCTTCTAGATTATTGTCTCCTTTCCCGTGAGACATTGCTTCCAATTATTCACAACTTGCACCCTGGCTTAAAGCTCATTATTGTAGGTAGGTTAGTTAATAACTTCTCAATGAAATACTCTAGAATGGTAGAAAATATGCCTTCCTTCTTGAATCAATACAACTCACAAGCATACCCACTAGAATTTATCGCCACTTCAAAGGGTCACTACAAGTTTGGTAATGCTAGAAATAGTGTTTGATTGATATTCTTATTTATCTCCTCAAAAGACTTCTCCTAATGTTTTCACCACAGGAAACTCTTGCCACTTGCTATTATGGCATGGAGAAGTGCTGCTACTGTTGAAAGTGAGGCTATCAATTTCCTAAGGTACTGTGCTACCCCAATGAAAATCCTTAGCTCAGAAACATTCATATGCACTAACCATTTCATGATGGTCTCCATATTAAAAGGATTTATCTTTAGCTCTCCTTCACTGATCACATACCCAAGATACACCAAATATTGTTGTGCAAAATCACACTTCTTGAGATTTTCCAGCAGTTACTAATTCTTGAATGTCTCCAGCACCTGTGTCAAATGTAAAATATTCTCCTCCCAAGTAGCACTATATTCCATTATATCATCCAAGTATAAAATGACAAATGAATCTATAAAAGGGTGCAATATATCATGCATTAATATGATAAACATATTTGGTGCATTACATAGGATAAATGGCATGACTAAACACTCATACAAACCTTTCCTAGTTTTGAAGGTGATATTCCAAGTGTGTTATTCTTTGACTCAAGCTTGGTGATATCCAAGTCCAGCTTGGTGAATTATTGTTTGTGCCACAACTGAACCAAAAAATGATCTATACTGGGTAGGGGGTATCTGTTCTTGAGCGTGATTTTGTTCAACACCCTGTAATATACACACATCTGCCAAGTCCCATCCTTCTTCAACACATTGATGATGGGTGATGCACACAGTGATGTATCTGGTCAAATGACACCCTATTCCAGCAATTGGTACAATTTTTTTTCACCCCACTTACTTCTATAATAGACTACCTATAAAACCCAGTATTCAAGAATGAGGAGTCTAGAAATAGCTGGATCTCATGCTCCACTTCTATCTTAGATGGTAACCCTTTAGTCCCTCAGAAGACATATTTATATGCCTATAAAAAATCCTCTAATTATTATTTTTAATGTTTCTTAGAACACCACTCCAGGGATTAATTTCCTCTTATTGAATCCTCCTCAAAGTGAATTTCTCTTAAAAATAATAAAACATACTTATTGTTGGAACTGATCAATTTCTTGGCTTGGTTGGCACTTACTAGTGAAATTTTTTACTTATCTTTGTGTGCATTGATGATAAGATATTTTCCATCCTTGATGAGATTATATTGATTAGCTCTCAACATGAATATTTCATCTCACATGTACATATATGGAATTCCAAACATGACTCCACATACATCAAGGGGAACTACATCTAGATCTACTTCAACAATAAAATCAACACTGATAGAAAATCTAATTTTACGTTGTTTTGTTACCTTAAGCTATGAATCCTTATTTACTCATCCCAATGGATATGGGTTTGGATGATCACGAACTTCTAGCCCCAACTTATTGACTAGATCTGATGCAATGTGATTTGCATGGGATCCTATGTCATACAGAGCATCAATCTTCATCTTCTTTACCTATGTATTTATAAGGAAAAGTTCAGTCATTTCTTTCTCTTTATATTTCCAAAGGCTACTTAGATTCACCTCCTTGTGAAATGTAGTACAAAGAATATTCTCATCCATTCCCAAGTTTATTTCAACTTCATTAATTGAATATTCAACCTTGAGATTCTTCTTCTTGTTATCTTTCTTCTTGTTCTTCGGGTTTAACAAGATGCAACTTCCAACACTTCTCCTCTGTATGGCCATATATTTTGTAGTGGTTGTTAGGATATTTGCATTGGTGTGTTATGGGTGATGTATTTTTATATTTTCCCCCTTTTTCATCTTATTCCCCTCCTTATAAGCTTCATTTTTCTCCTTCTTCTTCGATTTACTTGATTACACCCTTTTCATGCCTATGTTCTCCAGTTATTGTGCCTGTAAAAAAGACTCAAAAACTGATTTAGGCTTCAAATGTATCATTTGATCACGTAGATGGAAATGCAGACCCTCCAAATACTTGAGGAGTACATATAGATTATTTGGAGAGATACCCAACATTATATCAATGTTTCTAAATTTTGTGTTGTAATCCTGTACTCTTTGGCCTGACTTTTTCCTAAAGTAATCCCACTGGATCCATTGGTTCTCCATGTACCCAATGGGATGAAATTGTGACTTAATGATGGTTTTTAAATCCTCCCACTTAGTAACCGGAGGTTATCCCACCAACCTCGAAGTTTATGTGTGGCTCTCCCACCAAGTCTATCCATGGCACTCTAATTTCAGCCACGTGAATGAGATATTTTTCCCTTCCTTAATTTGATTGACATTGAAATAAACTTCCAATTGATGCAATGAGTGGTTCAGTTACAGAGCGTAGATCTCATCACGGTGTGGATTGATATCGATTTTTTTTTTCATTTTAAATGGGGACTAATTCATGGCACTCGAACCTGGTTGATATTTTCCGGGTTCTTTCTTTGGTCAGTTCTTAATTTCTCCCCGATCTTCTGATCCCTGTTCTGATTTTTCCTCTTCATTCAAACCCCCATATTTTGAAAATGTTTCCATCTTTCTATTCAAAGCTACCATGAGTAGGTACATTGTGGTCAATATATGCAACTTGTTGTTCTATCCGTGTAAACCTCACATGTGGAAGATCACAAGGTTTGATTAAATATTTGTCGGCCATGATTAGGGTTTTACGATTTTCGTCCCATCAATCTAGATCACTATAATATAGAAAAATAAGAAAGTAAACTTGGCTCTAATACCACATGATTCGTAAAATTTCGTGGCTCTTCCAATAGACAATTCATCACAACATATCTGAAAATAAAATAATAAAATGCGTAATTTCTACACTGTTACAACTTTATTAAACTTCTAGATCTGTAAATTTAACTATAATTAGTCCATGCATGTGAATGGAAATTATCCAAAATAGTATAGAATGATAAAATAATCCCACACACACACATAATACATAAGATATACTTTAGGAAACCCTTTCAGGAGAAAACCCAGTTGGAAGGTGAGGTCCTTCCACTCTCTTTCTCTATCTCGAAATAGGGTTGAAGCTACAAAGAAATAATTCCTATGGCTTTTGGGATGATATAGTGCACATATCCTCTATGTGCTATCTACCTCCTATCTCCCATGGATGTATTTTCTCATCTATGGATTAAAATTCTCCAAAAAGAACGAAATGCCTCTTCCTCATACTGGCTTGGTTATAACACAACTTGATAGCCTACTAGTGGTTAGTTTTGACTACATAAACTCTTAACTAGAGTCACAATATAGAATCTTATAGATTATTTTACATCAAAAACACATGGATAGCCCCTTTTACATGGATAATGGGGTTTACATGGCATCCTCTTGAACTATAGGTGTGAAACTAGGAAATTCAACGTTTGATTGGCATAAATTTTGAAAATAGACTCTGATTGACATACTTCTTGCGCTGCTAGAAAGGTCTCTATGTGTAGAATAACATGAAAAGGTGAAGTTGCAAAGAGATAAATTTTTACCCCCAAAACATTTCATTTGATGCCTCAAATTTCTCCTAGAATTTTGCATACCTCGTTTCACCAAACTTGGTGTCGCTGATAAAAATGGTCCTGTGAGTTGATTCCTACAATTTTTCCACTCCAAATGCATTTATATGGATGAAAAAAATATAATGATCCAAGTTGGATCATAATGATCCCATATAAGAGTGAGATGTCCCTATCCTAAGGTCTTCGACATATCCTCGATCATACGAATCTACAACATGCGAATAGATGTGTTGATGTCAAGCATGGTAGAAAACGTTTGATTACTGTTCAAGGAGGTAAACCAATAGTATGTGTGAGGGAATCCACCAATGAGAAAAGTTGATCCCAAGATACTTAGTACAATCCACTAAGTGTGAATATATGAGTTGATGTCAAACACTTGTAGAATCAATCAATGAGAATTTAATGATGTAAACCCAATGTAGATCAAAAGGAAACCTACCACTGAGGTATGAAAGATCCATGGTACTATTGGTTTCAAGATCAGTCTTCTAGATAATGAGTTTAACTTGACAGGAGAAGATCCATCGAAGGATTCAATTGATTTAACCCCCATTAATCCACATTGAAAGAATCAAAAGGTGATGTGAATGGATGAATCCATGAGATTGTTGGAAATGTTGTCATTGATGGCAAAGGAGATGGCAAAGGTAAGGATAGGAGCAGCACCTAAACTATCCATAAGGCAAAAGAGACAGAGAGGTAGTAGAGGCAGCAGAAGAAATAGAGGAATTGAAGGAGAAGAAACAACGGAATTAGAGACAGAGCAGTGGAGTTGAAAAGGCCTGAAGGAGTGTAATACAGAGGTTTATTCATGAATTAGGGGTGCAATATAGAGGTTTATTCATGAAGGATCTGGAATCTATAATTCGAGCTAAGAGTCTGTCTATGTATTCAAGTCCGAGGATGCAATAATGTGTAATTATTTAATCTACAAATTGAGATTAATTGTGCCCGTGTGTAGTTGAAAAACCGGCATTAATACTGTCGACATCGTATCTTGAATTGGTCGACAGAGGAGCGATTGTGTGACTATGTGTCTTCTTTGTTGAATCACATGAAACATTGAATTAATATTGTTGCGAAATGGTCGAATTAAATCTTGTGTGAACCATATTATCTGTGAACGAGTGGCTGTGTGCACTCTGCATAAGAATAGACGAAACCAAGAAAAGGAGAGGAACTCTGCGTTGGAGGTGGAACCATAGTCAAAACAAAATATATATATATATATATAATTGAAATGCGAAGGAATCAGCGTTAAAACGGTGTATTGAACTATTAAATTAAAACCCTGAGTGGAACCTGGACCATAGGAGAGGAGCGGAACCGAGACTTGTGAACAGTAACGATGGGTTGGAGTGAAACCGTGGTTTCTTCGCACCACCATTCATCGGAAATTGGTATTAGAGGAATGGGCAGCGATTCCACAGGATTGATAACACGTGTCCTGACCGACATTTCAAAACCACTGTTTAAAGTGCGCCTTCGCGCATTATACCTCGAATGAAGACGTGGAGCGAAATTAACATACACTATTGATCCAGAGGCTTGATATCCAATGGTGGTCGCTCTCTGAACTTGCCCGAGGTTTAATGGAAGAGCCCGGAGGATAAGCCAGGTAAGGACTATGCATTCGTTTGATTGTATTGTGGGCTCCACGAACCTTGTACATATTATAATACGCATCAGGATTGTTATAAAGGTTATAAAGGTTATATGCGATGGCGTTTCATTTGTTCAATTTATTCACTATATAATACCTTGGGTTTAATAACCAGCGGATTGAACATTATGATTTTTTTATTATTATGGTTTGACCACAGTTTTTGAAAATGTCGAGAGTTGTGTTATGGATGATTAAAGGGCGGCTGCACATATAGCTATTATATAACTCCAATAAATGGGGAACTGAATAAAAGAGAAAAGAAAAAGGAAAATGTTGTTTTTGGATGGATGAGTAGGGAAAATAGAAAGAGAGGATTGCTAGTCGAAATATATTTTAACGCAGATATATGTATACAATAGACATACAATCACGGTGAACAAGAATTTGCACAGGAACAAATTTGACAGGTGTACAAGCACAAAAAATTGAAAATAAGCAGACGATAGTGAACAAAGAGTATGCAGAACAGACTCTTAACAGCAGCAGGAAAAGACAAATCCAGTAAAGCTAAAATCCAGAAAAGGAGCTGAGTAAAATTGAAATATGTAATTAAAAATGTGAATGTTAATGTTGTAATTAATTTTTTTTATTGTTTGTGATGCAAATGCAAGTATCCTAAGGAAAAGACAAAATCCCACTATAGCATGGAAATTTGTACATATTATTATTATAATTGAGTTGGATAAAGGAATGAGAAGACAGAAGTCAAAAGGTCAAGACTATTCACTTCAAATTCTCTGAGGGATGTAAAGAGTCATGTGATGAACTCTATATATAGAATATCACATTGATATGAAAATGAGGAGAGAGAGAGAGAGAGAGAAAATATAGAGAAGGCAGAGTATAGAAGTATAAGGAAGAGAAGATCAAGAAAAGAAGGGCAGAAAGAGAAGCTACAGAACAGAGCTGATATCTGAGGTAAATCAACAAACATTCAGTTTGATAAATTGAGGAAGTTGGAGCTTCCCTATCAAGTTGTAGCTTGATAGCTGTCAATTGTAGCTGACTGAGGTTGAAGCCTCCTGTAGGTTGGTGCCTACAAAAAATTGAAGGGAGTTGGTGCATCCTTGCAAGTTGTAGCTTGCAGAATTGAGGTAGGAGCCTCCTGTAGGTTGGTGCCTGCAGAAAAACAGTGGTGAGAGGGAGTTGGAGCTTGCCTTTGCATCACAACAATAATAAGATGTGGTTTTCTCCCTTTATGGGTTTCCACATATATCTGGTGTCTCTGTGCATGATGTTTATGTGTTGATCTGATTTATATCATCTGCTTAATACCTGCTACTCTCATATTAAGTCTACTCTTCTATTATATCAATACTTGCTGCTCATATTCTAATATTCTTACATATTAAGCTGGACATGAAATGAAGATGTATGTTAGTTTGAATAATAGTTTTAAAAAGACTTTGAATGTGTTAAACTGATTCACCCCCCCCCCCCCTCTCAGTTTAACTAAGAGGTCAACAATTGGTATCGGAGCCAAGTTCCTTTGTTCAAGTCTAACAACTGAAAGGAGATCCTAGGTTCCCAAGATGGATAGTAAAGAAGGATGCTCAACCAATAAAGCCCCTTTCGTCACCAGTGAAAATTATGCTTTCTGGAAAATCAGAATGAGGACATACATAATGTCTCTAGGAATAGAAGTCTGGGCTACTATGGAATTAGGATATGCCCCAAAGGCAACTGACACAGAAAAAGAAACAAAACAAGATTTTGTGGCTAATGCAAAAGCCATGAATGCCATCCTGAATGGATTGTGTGAAGCAGAGTTTATTAATGTAATGCAAAAAGACACTGCCAAAAATATGGGATACTCTTGAAAACATACATGAGGGAGACCAAAAAGTAAAGACTGCCAAAATTCAAGTCTATAGAGCCCAGTTTGAAAACTTAAAAATTAATGATGATGAAGACATTGCTAGTTTTTTCCTAAAAGCTGCAGAAATTATTAACAATATGAAAGCTCTTGGAGAAAAAATGGCAGAAAGTATAATTGTGCAAAATATTCTAAGATCTCTTACATCCAGGTTTAATCCAAAGGTGTCTGCAATAGAAGAAACAACTGATTGGGAGACGTTGACCATGAACCAGCTACTTGGAAATCTAACAACTTATGAAATGAGGCTCCCATAGAAGAAGCCAAGTACGAGGGAAGCAGCCTTTAAAACAGAAAAGAAGAAAGAAGAAGAGGGAGACATATGCTCTTGGTCAGATGAAGAAGAGGCAAAGTTTGTCAAGAAATTGGATAGAGGCTTAGGTAAATACAAACGTAAACTTCCTTTCAAGTGCTTTAATTGTGGAAGAGTTGGACATTATGCTGCTAAGTGTCCCCACAAGAAAGTAATAAATCAAGCCCAAGATTTAGAGAAAAACACATCAAAGAACTGATAGAAAGGAAAGAAATTCAGCAGAAAATCCTGATATGCTCAACAAGACAGCAATACATCTGAAGACTCAGATGAATCCTCAGGAGAAGATGGAACCGCTAAATTTTTACTAATGGCCATAGAAGATCTTGAAGGACTCTTGCTAGAAGAAGAAGAAGAAGAAGGGGAAGTCGACCTTGAGGGGGAGCTAAGAAGTGCACTGGAGGAGATTGACAGACTCAAATTAAAATGTAGAAAACAAAAAGAGATTCTCCTCAAATGTGTGAAAGAAGAACAAAATTCAGAAGTCCTCATGCAGCTGAAGGTAAAGCTTGAACAAGCCAAGAAGATAGAAGATATGTTACTTCAGCAAATCAAGGATAAAACTCAAGAACAAGAGAAACTGGAAGAAGAAATTGTATGTCTGAGGAAGAAATTAGAAAGTGCTCAACAGAAAGTGTCTATATACCCTTCTCAAATGACAAGCTCTGGTAAGTTGAATGAAATATTGGATGCTCAAAGATCTCCTCTAATAAAAACTTGGATAGGCTATGAAGGAGAATCAAGTAAAGGCAAAGAAAAGGAACACAAAAATATAATTTTTGTGAAAGCAAAGAAGGCTAATGAAGCATCTCAAATAATTCCTACAAAAGAAGAAATCTACAATAAGGAAGACAGATATCAGAAGAAACCTCTGGTAGCAAACAATGTAATAAATACTAAGACCCCTGAATATGTAAAATTTGGAAACCATCAAAGGAGATTCTTCCCTCCAATGAAGAATGCCACATGTTATGTCTGCCACAAGCTGGGACACATTGCTGCATATTTTCATGCAAGGAGGAGCAATTCAAGCCAACAAAAGATGCAAACATTGAAGAGACTGCCCCAAGAAAACAAATGGAAGAGACAACCTTACATCAGGTATGCAACTAGTTTCTATGGTTACTGCTTTTATTGTAAGGAATTTGGCCATAAAATCATTGAGTGTAGAAATTATGGAGAAAGATTGATGTTTAACACCTCAAGAAGGTTTATGAATCAAAGAAAGTCAGTTCATACTCATACTTCTAAAAAAATTATGATCAAATGTTGTGTATGAAAATAAGTTGGGCATATACCTTCCAAATGTCCTCTAAGAAGATATAGTTCATCTCCTCACAAAAGATACCAAAAAAAAGGGTGCCTCCAGTGGATAAAGAAGGAGAATAAATGTGACTTGGCTCTAACTACTCAAGACTTGAAAAGCCAGTGGTACCTGGACAGTGGCTGCTCAAAACACATGACTGGAGACAAAAGAAAGTTTATAACTCTTGATGAAAAGAAATTTGGCAATGTTACTTTTAGCAATGATAAATCAGGTAAGATCAAGGGGAAAGGCTCAGTCAGCGTAGACAATGGCAGAGGAAAGGCCCAAGATGTACTATTTGTAGATGGGATGAAAGAAAATTTACTGAGTGTCAGTCAGATGTGTGACAAGGGCTGTGAAGTTCTTTTTAGAGCACAAGATTGTGAAGTTAGATCAAGCACAACCAGACAGACTCTGCTCAAAGGTGTCCAAACAGAGAGTAATGTGTACATAGTGAAAGAGGAGGATGAAGCCTGCCATATTAGCAAACTTAAGGAGTCATGGTTATGGCATAGGAGATTGGGACATCTCAGTTTCGACCATATCATCAGACTAAGCAAGAAGAAAGTTGTCAGAGATATGCCAAAAATAAAAAGACCTTCAAATACCATATGCAAATCTTGTCAATTGGGGAAACAGACTCGCACATCCTTTAGATCTAAAGATGAGCTATCAACAAGAAGACCACTCCATCTTGTGCACATGGACCTTTGTGGACCTGCTAGAACTAAGACACCAAGTGGAGAATCCTACCTCATGCTAATAATAGATGATTTCTCCAGAATGACATGGGTTGCTTTTCTCAAGAACAAATCAGAAGCACTAGAAAAGTTTAAGACATGCAAAGCATTAGTAGAAAATAAAACTGGATGCAATCTAAAATGTATCAGATCAGATAGAGGAGGAGAATTCACAGATTATGACTTTGCAGACCTATGTAATGAACATGGAATAAAGCAACAATTTACCATTGCAGGGACACCTCAGTAAAATGGAGTAGCAAAGAGACAAAACAGGTCTGTACAACAAATTGCCAGAGCTATGATGAAAGAGAGTAACATTACTCAAACCTTTTGGGCAGAAGTTGTACACAGTGCAGTACATATTCTAAAAAAAGATCATTTAAGACCTAACAGTGACAAGACACCTTATGAGCTATGGCATGGTAAACTTGCATCAATCAAGCACTTTAAAGTCTTTGGCAGCAAGTGCTACATAAAGAATAATGATGAAAATCTAGGGAATTTTGATGCAAGAGCAGATGAATGAATACTCTTAGGATATGCATCTAAGAGTAAAGGATACAGATGATACAACAAGACTCTTTGAAAAATTGTAGAAAGTATTGATGTAAGATTTGATGAAGAACTTCCAAACAAGACAAGAGATATAGACTGTAGCAGCCATCCTGAAAATCATGAAGAAGAGGACCAAGATGATGAAGAAACAAGAAAAACATCGGAAAATGCTGAACTGAACTCAAAAACCCCCTCAAGATACACCCAAAAGAACCATCCAGACAATCAAATCATAGGAGACAAGAGTGTAGGAGTGCAAACACGAAGGTAGCTAATTGAACAGACAGAAGAAGTATAAATAGCCATGTTATCACAGATAGAGCCAAAGAAGTTTGAAGAAGCCAGCAAGGACAAGTATTGGGTAAAATAAATGAATGAAGAAATGGACCAAATTGAGAAGAACAATACCTGGGAACTAGTTCCCAGACCAACTGAGAAGAATATCATTGGTTCAAAATGGGTATTCAAAAACAAAATGAATGAGCAAGGACAAGTAATCAGGAATAAAGCCAGGCTGGTCTGCAAAGGATACTCACAAATTGAAGGACTTGATTATGAAGAAATGTTTTCCCCTGTAGCCAGAATGGAAGCTATCACAATGTTCCTGGCATTTGCATGCTACCAAGACTTCAAGGTATATCAAATGGATGTAAAGTCTGCTTTTCTTAATGGAGATCTAGAAGAAGAAGTGTACATGGAACAACCAGAAGGCTTCTTATTGACAGACAAAGAAGACTATGTATGCAGATTGAAGAAGGCCCTATATGGCCTGAAACAGGCTCCTCGTGCTTGGTACTCAAGACTGGATAAATATTTGCAAAAATAGGGTTTTAAGAGAGGAGGAGTAGACAACAATATATACATAAAATCCCATGAAAATGAACTCCTGATTGTTGTAGTGTATGTCGATGACATTATGTTTGGAAGCAACAAAGATGAACTAACAAAAGGGTTTGCTGATGAGATGAAAACAGAGTTTGAAATTTTTATGATTGGAGAGCTCAGTTTCTACTTGGGAATGCAAATTCAACAAAAGAACACAGGAACCTTCATCTCTCAAGAAAAATACTTAAAAGAAATGCTGAAAAAATTCAAAATGGAGAACTGCAAACCTGTGACAACACCCATGATCATGGGATGCAAGCTGTGTGCTGAGGATGGGACTGCAGATGTAGATAAAAAACTCTATAGATCCATGATAGGAAGCCTGTTGTATTTGACAGCATCAAGACCAGACATCATGCTAGCAGTAGGACTAGTGGCAAGATATCAAGCAAAACCTAAACAAAACCATCTTCTGGCAGTAAAAAAAATACTCAGATATCTACAAGGAACAACACAGTATGGACTTTGGTATCCTAAAGGCAAAATCTTCACTTTAATAGCATACACAGATGCAGATTGGGCCAGATGTGTTGATGATAGGAAAAGTACAAGTGGAGGTGCTTTCTATCTAGGAGAAAGTCTGGTGGCATGGTTAAGCAAGAAACAAACATCCATCTCTCTGTCTACAGCTGAAGCAGAATATATAGCAGCAGCAGCATGTTGTACACAAGTCATGTGGATGAAGAAAACTCTTCAAGACATGAAGGTAAGCATTGATGAACCTATCTCAAACAAATGTGATAATACAAGTGCCATAAGTATATCTAAAAATCCTGTACTTCACTCAAAAACTAAACATATTCCAATCAAGTATCATTTCCTCTGAGAAAAAGTGGCTCAGAAGATAGTAAAGCTGGAATATGTACCAACAAAAGAGTAGACAACAGATATATTTACCAAACCTCTTGCTAGAGAACCATTTCAATATTTGAGAGATAAACTAGGAGTAATATCTGCAGATGCTACTCTCTGATATAAAGAGAAAGAAAAATTTTAGGGGGAGAAAAAAAACGAAAATATCATTTTAGGGGGAGAACAGCCAGCAAGGAAAGCATGAATCAGGTCCTCAGGATCAAAGGATTAAGGCAAAAGAACACCAAGTTATTATCCTAAAGTTATCCGCATTATTCAAGCATCAAAAGGACTATTATAGAGAAAAAGGATCAGTATTGTGCTCTAAAACATTATATTAAGAATCTGAAACATAAAAGACGAGTAGTGATTATACATCTCTGACTAGATAAAGCTGATACAATGTATTCTATGAAATATCATTATTTCTCACTTTTAGCTCTATACAAGTGAAAGAACTGTATCAATTTACAGTGTATACTCAAAGTGTTCTCTCAACAAGTCTTATACATCACTATGGAGCAGCATGGTACAAAGTCAGCAGAAGAGGGCCTAAAAATAACTCAGAGAGAGGAAATGCAGAAAGAAAACCAGGAAATGAGAAACCCTTTGCCATTGATGTCAAAGGGGGAGGAAAAACAAAAAGGGGTTTTTAAAAGGCAAGCAGAGGAAGTATGTTGCCATCAATGCAAAAGGGGGAGACTGTTGGAAATGTTGTCATTGATGGCAAAGGAGATGTCAAAGGTAAAGACAGGAGCAACACCTAAACTATCCATAAGGAAAAAGAGACAGAGAGGTAGCAGAGGCAGCAGAAGAAATAGAGGAATTGAAGCAGAAGCAACAAAGGAATTAGAGATAGAGCAGTGGAGTTGAAAAGGCCTAAAGGAGTGTAATACAGAGGTTTATTCATGAATTAGGGGTGTAATACAGAGGTTTATTCATGAAGGATCTGGACTCTATAATTCAAGCTAAGAGTCTGTCTGTGTATTCAAGTCCGAGGATGCAAGAATGTGTAATTATTTAATCTGCAAATTGAGATTAATTGTGCCCGTGTGTAGTTGAAAACCTGGTGTTAATACTATCGACATCGTATCTCGAATTGGTCGACAGAGGATCGATTGTGTGACTATGTGTCTTCTTGGTTGAATCACATGAAACATTGAATTAATATTGTTGTGAAATGGTCGAATTAAATCTTGTGTGAACCATATTCTCTGTGAACGAGTGGCTGTGTGCACTCTGCATAAGAATAGACAGAACCAAGAAAAGGAGCGGAACTCTGCGTTGGAGGCGGAACCATAGTCGAAACAAATATATATATATATATATATATATATATATATATATATATATATATAGAGATATATATACATATAATTGAAATGCGAAGGAATCAGCGTTAAAACGGTGTATTGAACTATTAAATTAAAACCCTGAGTGGAACCTGGAGCGTAGGAGAGGAGCAGAACCGAGACTTGTGAATAGTAACGGTGGGTTGGAGCGAAACCGTGGTTTCTTTGCACCACCATTTGTCGGAAAGCGGTATAAGAGGAATGGGCAGTGATTCCACAGGATTGATAACACATGTCCCGACCGACATTTCAAAACCACTGTTTAAAGTGCGCCTTCGCGCGTTATACCTCGACTGAAGACGTGGAGCGAAAGTAACATACACCGTTGATCCAGAGGCTTGATATATAACGATGGTCACTCTCTGAACTTTTCCGAGGTTTAATGGAAGAGCCCGGAGGATAAGCCAGGTACGGAGTATGCATTCGTTTGATTGTATTGTGGGATCCACGGACCTTGTACATATTATAATACGCATCGGGATTGTTATAAAGGTTATAAAGGTTATATGTGATGGCATTTCTTTTGTTCAATTTATTCACTATATAATACCTTGGGTTTAATAACCAGCAGATTGAACATTATGAGTTTTTTTTTATTATGGTTTGACCACAGTTTTTGAAAATGTCGAGAGTTGTGTTATGGCTGATTAAAGGGCGGCTGCACATACAGCTATTATATAAATCCAATAAATGGGGAACTGAATAAAAGAGAAAACAAAAAGGAGAATGTTGTTTTTGGATGGATGAGTAGGGAAAATAGAAAGAGAGGAGTGCTAGTCGAAATATATTTTAACGCAGATATATGTATACAATAGACATACAATCACGGTGAACAGGAATTTGCACAGGAACAAATTTGACAGGTGTACAAGCACAGAAAATTAAAAATAAGTAGAAGACAGTGAAAAAAGAGTATGCAGAACAGACTCTTAACAGCAGCAGGAAAAGACAAATCCAGTAAAGCCAAAATCCAGAAAAGGAGCTGAGTAAAATTGAAATATGTAATTAAAAATGTGAATGTTAATGTTGTAATTATTTTTTTTTATTGTTTGTGATGCAAAGGCAAGTATCCTAAGGAAAAGACAAAAATCCCACTGTAGCATGGAAATTTGTACATATTATTATTATAATTGAGTTGGATAAAGGAATGAGAAGATAGAAGTCAAAAGGTCAGGACTATTCACTTCAAATTATCTGAGGGATGTAAAGAGTGATGCGATGAACTCTATATATAGAATATCACATTGATATGAAAATGAGGAGAGAGAGAGAGAGAGAGAGAGAGAGAGAGAGAAAATATAGAGAAGGCAGAGTATAGAAGTATAAGGAAGAGAAGATCAAGAAAATAAGGGAAAAAAGAGAAGCTACAGAACAAAGCTAATATCTGAGGTAAATCAACAAACATTCAGTTTGATAAATTGAGGAAGTTGGAGCTTCCCTATCAAGTTGCAGCTTGATAGCTGTCAGTTGTAACTGAATGAGGTTGAAGCCTCCTGTAGGTTGGTGCCTATAGAAAATTGAAGGGAGTTGGTGCTTCCTTGCAAGTTGTAGCTTGCAGAATTGAGGTAGGAGCCTCCTGTAGGTTGGTGCCTATAGAAAAACAGTGGTGAGAGGGAGTTGGAGCTTGCCTTTGCATCACAACAATAATAAGATGTGGTTTTCTCCCTTTATGGGTTTCCACTTATATCTGGTGTCTCTGTGCATGATGTTTATGTGTTGATATTATTTATATCATCTGCTTAATACCTGCTGCTCTCATATTAAGTTTGTTTTTCTATTATATTAATACTTGCTGCTCATATTCTAAGATTCTTACATATTAAGCTGGACATGAAATGAAGATGTATGTTAGTTTGAATAAAAGGTTTAAAAAGACTTTGAATGTGTTAAACTGATTCAGCCCCCCCTCTCAGTTTAACTAAGAGGTCAACAGAGATGATGAAGTCCAACTAACAGAGGAATGAATGAATCAAAAATTTCAATAGGAAACTACAGATGGCCGACATAATTTGAAACTTCACTTGATCACAGAGTAACATGACATAAACATTACTTAGAAACATGAATAATGAGCACCATGTGATATCACGAGACAACACATGAGGAATTGAAGCATGCTCCATATGGATTGAAGAGTAACCATTCAGAGGATTAAAAAAACTCATATTTATGGTATGGCTCCTAGAAACACTAAAACCCAGCCGTGAGATAATGATACAGACAGGTGCCATGTTCAAGGGTGACATGACTGATGCTGCCATTTTGATGACTAAAAAAAATAAATTTTCCCTTCCCTTTTCTCTTTTTAGTCTACTTCATGTTTTAATATGCATGAAAGAGAATACGAGTATGCTCAATAGGCTCATTTTTCATAAATTTAGTTACCCAAGCTCAAAAAAGAGATAAAAAAATACAAGGGAGAACCTTCTAGCCATAGTAGACTAGAGTATTCTTTTTTCATAACTAGTCTACTTAGTAAATAAAATGGTTAAATTTATACTAAATATATGCCCCTTCACGAAATTTAATGTGCAAGAAGGAGACAAGTTAACTCAGAAATATCTTCTAAATTGAGTTTGAAAAGAGCTTAAAGGAAACTCCTCTTGGAAGAATGAGTGGTATAAAGGGTAACAACTAGTTTTGTTCATTGTGGAACTTCTCAAAACATATACAAGTCAAGAGCATGGCTAATAATACCACTGATTGCAGTGGTTCCTCCAAGAAAGGGTAAAACACCAAGTGAAAGTGAATGATAGGTCAAGTAGCTGATCATGATGGAATGAGGAAACTAAGGATCGTCATGCAAAAATAGGTTGATAAAATGTGGAAATAACAGGGGTGAAAAGTGGGGAATCCTCCAGGGGTATAACCAACAATATGACAAAGAATAGAACACGAGGCTCAAATTCTAAGTCATGGAAGGTCAGAAGGAGCGATTTTAAAAAGGACTAAAAATGACTACATAGACACAAATTCAAAAAAGAGGTGATACCTAAGGTATCCAATATTAGGTAGGTTCGACCTCCAAGAAACTATGTGCATAAATAAGATTGGTTAATGCCACAACTTGATGGGATGATAGTGTAAAACCAACTACGACCAAGGAGAGTGTTATAATCTAAAGGAGCGTCAATAACCTCAACATCGACGTCAGGAATTTCTTCCCCTATCTCAATGTCTAACATGGGAAAAACCCCCTTAGGAGTGAAACAATTCCCATGAAATGATTGTAGAGTAGTAGTGGACTTGGCTAGTGTTGGAGAGTTAAGATATTTATATCATGATGCTGATATAACACAAGTATAATATCCTTGATCCACCAAAGTGTGATGAATATCACTATGAAAGACTCGCACATTAATCTGAAGGATGATCTGGTGGTAAATATGAGAGTTATATTTGTCAAAATTGAATGTGATGAGATTTTAATCAAAGGGATCCACCCATCCAATTGCAAACATCAAGGCTTTGCATTACTGAGGGAGTATATGAAAAACATCTAACGTAAACATGGCACAAGGAGCTTGGGATAAATCCTCAGAAATATTGGAATTTTGTGTAGTTGGGGCAGATGGGTTGTGTGTAGTCTTAAAAATGACGCGCTTAGGTGGGTGATAAAATAGCTCCACTGGCTTATATAACGTAAGAGGTGTAGTGGAAATAGCTATGGTGGTTGAGTCCTTAGAAGAAGAACTCAACTCAGGAGGATTGTATGATTTTTCTCTCATGGAAATGGTCATATATAATGGTTCATGAGGCACAATACTTGCTAAGGTTTTTCAAATACGGTAGAAAGCTAAGTCGGCTTGATTGTGGGGAAAACTCCATAATTAAGCGCGCTTGAGCCAAAGGCAATCTGGGATGGATGAACTCTCAGGATGTCCTGGTTACTGGATGCAAGCCCCGAAAGTGATGATCGACACTATGTGATTCATTTCACTAGTTTGAATCCCACTTCTTCACCCTTGTCAGCATCACCCAGTGCAATGAGTGCTAAGTGGACTATTCAAAAATCATGAGAAACTAGTCACTTATGACTACCTCTCATGGAAATGGTCATATTGAATGGTTCATAAGGCACAATACTTGATAAGGTTTTGCAAATGGGGTAGCAAGCTAAGTGGGCTTGATTTTGGGGAAAAATCCACAATTAAGCACACTTGAGCGAGAGGTGATTTGGGATGGGTGACCTCCTAGGAAGTCTTGGTTACTGGGTGCAAGCCCCGAAAGTGATGATTAACAGTATGTGATACATTTAACTATTTTAGATCCAAATTCTTCACCCCTGTGAGTATAACTTGATGCAATGAGCGCTAAGTGGACTATTGAAAAATCATGAGAAATTAGTCAGTTATGACTACCTCTCATGACAATGGTCATATCGAATTGTTCATGAGGCACAATACTTGTTAAGGTTTTGAAAATGGGGTAGCAAGATAAGTGGGCTTGATTGTAGGTAAAACTACACAGTTAAGCATGATTGATCTAGATGCTATCTGGGATGGGTGTCCTCCCAGGAATTCTTGGTTACCGAGTGCAAGCCCCAGAAGTGATTATTGATGCTGTGATTCATTTCACTAGTTTCAATCCCACTTCTTCACCCTTGTGAGCATCACTTGATGCAATGAGTTCTAAGTGTATTATTCGAAAATCATGAGAAATTAGTCAGTTATGACTACCTATCATGGAAATGGTCATATTTTAATGACTTACTTAATGCGGTTGAATCCCAAAAAACGATATCTATTATAATGCACAGCGGAAACCACTCAATACTTAATGGTATACCTTGCAGCAAAAAGGGATCAAAGATGACTAGAAATATGGTAGAATACAAATATTCTAACTACGAATAATATGAGATACATAGTTTTAGGAAGTCATATGACTTAGAAGACACATTGAATAGTGTTAAGGAAGACTTAAGGAGTTGCAAATTAGATAATGAGAAAAGCATGCAGGCACAGGAGAAACAAGTGAAGACAATGCAGTATTCCTTTAGAGTTTGTTAGAATTGTAGAGAAGTGGAACACTTTGGATCAACTATGGATAGGAGGATAGGAAAAATGGGGCCTATGGAAGCAGATCCCATAGTAGGCATAGTTCAGATAGAGATGACACGATCATAGATGGTAGGTTCTTGGATACTCCTGATAGGAGAGGTCATGTACATAGGTTTTATTCTAGTGTTGGTTCTAACAAGTTTCATGGCCATCGTCATTATCATCCTTGCATGATGATGGATAGAGGATATATTTCATATGAGTTTAAGAAAACAAAGAAATCTACATTCAATGGAGAAATGATGAAATCACAAGATGTAGAAGTATGGTTGCTTGGAATGAATAATTTCTTTAGGTTACATGATTACTCAGAGAACATGAAGGCCAAAATAGATGTATTTAGTATTAAAGGTAAAACATAGATTTTATGGTAATATATAAATAATTTCAAATATATTTATGACGAAGAGTTGACTTGGAGTGAATTTGAAAAACTATTCAAGAAGAAGTATCTATCAGAGAGATGCTAAGAAGATGGGGAAAAATAGTTTTATGAGCTAAAGATTGGCTCTATGACTGATGAGGAGAACACTAGCAGGTTTTTTTTGTTTATGAGATATGTGCCTTGCCTCAACAAGAAGAAGGTGAATATTCAAAGATTCATCAGTGGGTTGCTGGTATCATTAAAAGCCAAGATTCATTTTGACGAGCCTAGATCATTGGAGGATGTCATCCAGAAGCTAAATAATTTTTATGAGAAATCAAATCGCAGGTATAAGACTAAACATGATTGGAAAGTTAATGTAAAGAATAAAGTGAAATGGGATAACAAGGGAACAAGGCCTCAAGGCACAGGAAAACAATATAATCCAACACTTCAGAAGAAGTTTAATGCATCTAATAGAGGGTGGTTTTTTCAGTTTGAGGAGAAGAAAAGGGGTGCAGGATGGAAGCATTTACATTGTGGGACTTGTGGAAAATATCATCATAGGGGATATTTTCCACAACATTGAGGTGGTACACCACAAATCTACAATGCCCAGGAATGACAGACAATGGTGGATGTTTGACAGAGTGTTCCTTAGAATCATGCATCATTGGATAACAAGAAGGAAGATCTCTTGGTGTCTATTATGGAGATGGAAACTAAGCTTTTTGATCAAGTTGTTTCTATTTTTATTGAGCTTGGATCTAATTATTTTTATATTAATCCTGACCTAGTGTATAAGTGTGGTTTGAATAAAGAAGTGGATGCAAATACTTGGCTAGTGTATTTGGCTACAAGTACAAATAAATGAGTTCATCATTGGGTAAGAACTCTCGCATTTGATTTGAATGGTATGTCTACATTAATACAATTGAATGTATTTCCATTGCGTTTTTATATCATGTTTTTGGGTATGGACTGGTTTTAACTTCATAGGACCAAAGTGGACAATTATGAAAAATCTATTGAGTTCTTCGATGAAAATGGAGAATAGAGAGTCTTGTAGGGTAATAAGAAGGCAACATCAGTTATAATGATGAAAAATATGTAGGTGAAGTGCACTCGTAGGAAAGGGAGTGTGTTATTTTTAGTACATATTTCTAGTGAAAAAGGTAAGGAATTTTAGCATGAAGATGTCTTGAGCAGGTACCCAGTTTTGTAACAGTTTCAGGATGTGTTTCCAACAGAGGTTCAAAGTTTTTTCCTCATAGGAAAGTGGATTTTTCTATTCAGTTGGTACGAGGGGAAACACCAACATCAAATACAAAATACATGATGAGCACAAGGAACTAGTAGAGTTGAAACTACAGTTAAAGGAAATTATTGACAAATGTTACATTAGGCCAAGTATATCACCATGGGGTGCATCAGTACTGTTTGTGAAGAAGAAGGATGGTACCCTCATGTTATGCATTGGTTAAAAGAATTTGAAAAAGGTGACCATTAAGAACATGTATTTTTTGCCAAGGATTGATGACTTGTTCTATCAGTTAAAGGGAGCAACAATGTTCTCGAATATTGATATGATATCTGGATATCCTCAAGTGCACATCAAGGAAGTGTACATTTTCAAGACAACTTTCCAGACTAGGTATGAGCATTATGAGTTTGTTGTCGCTCCTTTTGGTTTCACTAATGATACAACTACTTTTATATGCTTGATGAACAATGTGTTACCTCCTTATCTATACAATTTTGTTATTGTATTCATTGATGATATAATAGTATATTCAAAGAATCAAAAAGAAAATTTCAAACATTTATCAGGAATATTGAGATTGCTCAGAGAACATTAGTTGTATGCCAATTTCAGTAAGTGAAGTTTCTTTCATATATAGGTACATTACTTGGGACATTTTGTTTCCAAAGAAGGAATAGCAGTAGATCCAAAAAATATAAAGGCTATCATGGAGTGGGTAGCTCCTAGGAATGTGGATGAGGTAAGATCATTTCTAGGGTTAGCAGGTTACTATAGGAGGTTCATTATGAACTTCTCTCACATTTTATGTCCCATAATGTCATTCCAAATCAAAGGTAATAATTTTGAATGGACATAGGAATGTGTAACGAGTTTTGAGAAGTTGAAGCAGTTGTTGAAAAATGCTCCAATGTTAAAGATTGTAGATTTAGACAAAGATTTTTGGTATTCATAGATGCTTGCAAGAGAGGACATGGTGGAGCTCTTATTCCGGAAGGACATGTAGTATTTAATGAGTCACGAAAAGTAAACGAGCACGATTATAATTATCTGACATGTGATCTTGAATTGGCAGTGATCGTTCATGCATTGAATATATGGAGGCATTATCTTCTTGGCAGGAGGTCTGTACTGATGTTGTGAAACCAGCTCCAAAAAGAGAATAAACGAGATATCAACACCTTATAAATAAGAGACTTCGAGGGGGTAACCTCCAATACATTACATGAATGAAAAATTCTTGGATGATTCAAATTACAAAACCCCCTTTCTATATATAGGAGTCCATGGGGCCACAATGTAATCCTAGCTTACCTAACAATAATAATTTAAGGGCACAATAATAACAATATGGGGGTTACAAGGGTACAATAATAACAGTAAGGGAGTTACAATAACAACAATAAGGGACTATACTAGTAATATAGGGACCTAACATTCCCCTCTCCTTCAAAAAAGTGTTGTCCTCAATTATTGAGTAGCTCTGGGTGCTTCTGTATAAAATTCTCATCCTCCCATGTATAATATTCAGTGGGTAAGTTCTTCCACTTGATGAGATACTCTGAAATTGATCGATTTCGTAGCTGTTGAGTTCTTGTTTCCATGACCGATTCAGGTTCCAATATGATTTTTCCTTCCTCATAAATTTTTGGCAATATTGTTTGAACTGGAATATTTTCACCTATAACCTTCTTTAAGCATGAAACATGGAAAATTGGATGCACTCATGAAGACGCAGGAAGCTCTGATTTGTATGCCATAGTACCAATCTTTTGCAACACCTTGTAAGGACCATAGTCCTTTGGCGATAATTTCTTATCCTTCTTAGCTTGCTTGAGGGACATTTGTTTGTATGGTTGTAGCCATAAACATACCCAGTCTCCTACATCAAAACGTTTCTTGTTGTGATGTTGATCTGCCTGTTGTTTCATTCGATTTTGTGCCAAATTTAGGTATTCCTTTAAGAGTTGGAGAACTTCTTGTTGATGCTCGAAGTGATCTTCCACTGCTTGAACCTTCAAATTTTCTCTTAAAGATGATGTGATGGATGGTGGATGATATCCATAAAGTGCCATAAATGGGGTCATTTTTGTTGTAGTATGGAAGGAAGTGTTATACCACCATTCAGCTAGAGGTAACCACCTGACCCATTGTGTTTTTTTATCAGATACAAATCAACGAAGATATCCTTCCAAATAGTTATTTACTATCTTAGTTTGACCATCAGATTGAGGATGATAAGATGAGCTATGAGCTAATTTAGAATCCAAATAAGAAAATAACTCCATCTAAAAATTTCTAGAAAAACTGGGATCTCTGTTGCTCACAATAACCCTTGGGTTTTCATGTAGCTTTTGAATTGTGTCAAACAATGTAGTAGCAACTATACTTGATTTAAATGGATGAGATAATGCAGAAAAGTGTGCATACTTCGTAATTCTATCAACTACCACCATGATGACACTCTTTCCTTTGGATTTAGGTAAAATTGTGATAAAATATATTGAAATATCCTCCCAACGTTGAATTGGAATGGACAAAGGTTGTAGAAGACCTGGGGTCTTAATTGTCTCAACTTTATTCTGCTGGAAAATCAAACATTCCGCCACAAAATTTTGAATATCAGATTTAAGGCCATCCCAAAAAAATTCTTTCTTCACCCTGTGGTAAGCTTTTAAAAATCCTGAGTGTCCTCCTAAAGGAGAAGTGTGCAATTCCAAAAGAATATTTTGTTTTAGTTGGGAATTCTTACAAAGATATAAGCAATCTTTGTACCATAAGGAATCATTTTTCCAACTAAATGTATCAGTTATACTAGGATCTTTTTGCAACTTTTGAATGAGTGTCGACACATCTTCATCCTTCTTCCATTCATCTCTTGCTACAGTTATCCAATCTGGTTGTATAATAGAAATGGCACAAAGAAATTCTTTCAACCTCTTCATTATTTCTTGAGAGTGCATTCGCAACAACATTTAGCTTCCCTTTTTTGTATATTATTTCAAAGTCATAACCAAACATCTTTGTGACCCATTTTTGCTGCTCTTCTGAAGATAGTCTTTGTTCCAAAAAATTTTTAAGGCTATCATGATCAGTTTTTACCTTCAAGTGTCTTCCCATTAGGTAAGTTCTCCATTTATTTAGTGCATGCAGTATTGCTAACATTGCCTTCTCATAAATAGGTTTCTGTAAATACTTTCCTTTGATTGGACAGCTTTCAAAAGAAATGGGTCTTCCTTCTTGCATTAAAACAACACCAATTCCATTTCCTGAGGCATCACATTCCACAATAAAGGTTTTTATGAAGTCTGGCATAGCTAGGACTGGTGCTAGGCACATTTCCTCTTTAAGATGTTAAAAGGCCTTAGTTACTTCAGGAGTCCATGAAAATGCATCTTTATTCAATAATGTTGTTATAGGTGCTACTATTCTCCCATAATTCTTAACAAACTTTCGATAATACCCTGTTAACCTGAGAAATCCTCACAACTGCTTTATGGTTGTGGGGACTTTCCATTCCTTAATGGATTTAATTTTGTTAGGGTCTACCTTAACACCCTCGTGAGATACAATATGACCCAGATATTCCACCTCTTGTACTACAAAGAAACATTTGAATGTTTTTTCATATAATTGTTTCTCTTGCAATAGTTTGAGCACCCTATCAACATGTTGAACATGATCCTTCCAAGACTTGCTGTAGATAGTATATCATCAAAAAATACTAGCACAAATTTTCTAAGGAAGGGTTTGAAAATGGAATTCATCAACCCTTGAAATGTAGAAGGTGCATTGGTAAGGCCAAAACGCATGACCAAAAATTCATAATGACCCTCATGAGTTCGAAATGCTATTTTTGGAATATCTTCAATCTTCATTCTAATTTGATGATACCCTGAATGAAGATCTAATTTGGTAAAATAAATTTCTCCATGTAATTCATTCAATAATTCATCAATCATAGGAATGGGAAATTTATCTTTAATGGTGAGCTTATTGAGCTCCCTATAATCCGGACACATGCGCCATGTTCCATCCTTCTTGTGTACCAATACTACAGGAGTAGAGAAAGAACTTTGACTAGATTGAATTATACCCGCCTCTAACATTTTTGCAATCATATGTTCAATTTCGCTCTTTTGGACATAAGGATATCTATAAGGCTTGATGTTTGGAGGAACACTTCCAAGAATCAAATGAATAGCATGATCATGATCACGAATAGGTGGGAGTCCTTTTGGAGTTTCAAAAACCTTGGAATGATTGTCCACGACTTTTTGGAGATCTGTAGAAATATATGATTTTGATGTTGGAACTTCTAGTGAGAATAATTGTGCAATTTTGCCTCATTGTTATTTATTTAGAAGCTTTTTCATGAAATTAGAGTTTATTATCTTTCCCGGCTTCCCTGCAATACCCCGTAATTCGACTTCCTTTCCTTCTGAAAAAAATTTCAAGAAAATTTCTTGAAAATTAAAAGCTACTGTCCCTAAATATTGTAACCATTGTACTCCTAGTACAACATCAGCACCTCCCATAGGAATGGAAAGCATTGGAATATTCAATACATATTTCCCCATGGTTATCTTGATATTATGGAATTTTCTATAGAAATTTATAGTTCCTCCATTTGCAACCATCACTTGATATTCTAGTGCTGGGTATAGGAAACGATTCAATTCCTTGGCTACCTTACAATGAATAAAATTATGGGTACTACCTGAATCAATCAACACTATTACCTTTTTCTTCTTGATATGTCCTTCTATCTTGAGAGTTTAAGGAGTGGTAATTCCTGCCAATGCATTACATGACATGGTCAAACTCATTTCTTCCTCTTCTTGGGTTGGTTCCAGGTGTATATCCTCTTCTTGATCATTTTCTTCTTCCTCTTCACAATCTATGTAAAATAATTTCTTCTCAGCACACTTATGACCTTTAGTGTATTTTCTATCACAACTGTAGCAAAGCCCTTTTGCTCTTTTTTCTTCCAATTGTTGTGGTGTAAACCTTGTAGGTTGTGGAAATCTAGGAGTAGTAACACTTCCCTCTTTATAGAAGTGAGTGGTAGGCTTCCTTGTCGCCATATTTTTACATTTAATTTTTCTTGCCAACCTGAATGCCTACTCCAATGAATCAAGTTCCAAAACGTAAACTTCATGTTGGATGTTATCCTGTAAAGTACCTATGAAGAGATCAATCCTGTGTTCCTTTGGAATATCATTTACCCTTATATTCAATTTTTGGAAGTCCTCAATGTGCTACCCCATTAAACCCTTTTGTTTGAGATTTATCAATTGGCTAAAGAAGGTTGATCTCTTTGTATCCTCATAATGTGCTATCATTTCCTCCATAAAAATTGACCAAGTGACAATTTTTTTACAAGAGAAAAGCCATCGATACCATACAAATGTATATTTCCTTTTTGTGTGTTTTGCACATTATGGAGATCAAAATATTGCTCCATCTGTAGTATCCATGTTACAGGATCCTTTCCATCAAACTTCCTCATATCCATTTTTGGAATATGGTGGTTCTTCCCACCAACATTAGATTTTATGAAATCATGATTAACATTTATTTTGTTCTCATCATGAGTTTCCTCGACTATCTTTTCACCATTAGGAAACATTTCTTGTATCAACTTTGTCAAACCTTCCATGTTTGCTTTTAGATCATTCTTCATGTTTTCCATTTTCTCATCGATCTTAGCTTCCATGTCATCCATCTTATATTTCATGCTAGCTTCCATGCCATATATATTATATTCCATGCCATTCTTCAAACCATCCATCTTAGATTCCACACCTTTCTTCAAACCATCCATCTTAGTTTCCATGCCTTTCTTCAAAACTTCCATGTCAATTTTTGTTGCTCTTTGCGAGAGCGAAATTTTTTGCACTTGCTCTTGTAATTTTGATATGTCATGTTGTCATTCTTTGTCTTCATGAGTCATAGTAGAGCTTTCTAAATCCTTAATGGGTGTTGAATTATTTTTAGGGGCCATTTTAGAATCCAATACTGATATCTATTCTACAATATGCCCTTGGAATCAATTCAACTTGATTCTTCAAACAAGACTTATGCAATTCGCAAAAAAAATACACTTCTTTTACTTGCTTTTGAGGAGCTTGATATTGAAATTGAATTATCTCTATAATTGTGGATTCTTAATATCTAAAATTCAGCCCTGCATTAGCCCTCCAAAGCTTCTTTCAAATGCCACAGTTCTGATCTGATTTGGATTCTTTAAGGCAAATTTACATCCAATCTCCCACAATGACCCAATTTTTGACTCGCTCAATAGAGAGAACTTGTACGACTTGCCACGTGTCACTAGTTCCTTTTTTGGCTCTGAAATTGATAGACCGAAAACTATATTTTGTGTTCTTGCGGCCACTTTTTAGAGCATTCCAATCTGATTCTCAGAGAGAGAGCTAGGAATATTTTCCCACAATCACCTCTTTGAGATGAAATTCAGAAGCCTCAAAAAGCCCTAACTTCCACAGATCATATCTCTGAAACTATTGCGAACCAATATCTAAAATTTTGGGACAATGTTCCTCAGGTTTTCAGCTTAGCACTCTAAACATTTCAGCTTCTTAACCTTCATAGAAAAAAATTATTACGAAAATACCACGATGACCTGTTTAGGTTAAATTCAGGAGCTTGCAAAATGAACTAAATTGTATAGATCATATCTCCGAAAATGTTGCGAACCAAGCTCTGAAATTCTGTGAAGATGTTCCTAAATATTTTGGCTTCGGACTCTAAAAATTTCAGATTCTGAACCTTCATAGAAAAAAATTTATAGCGAAAATTCCACGATGACCTGCTTGGAGTAGCGAAACCCTAGAATCTCAAAGCTCTGATACCAAATGTTGTGAAATCAACTCCAAAAAGAGAATAAAAGAGATATCAACGCCTTATAAATTAGCCACTTCAAGGCGAAAACCTCCAATACATTACATGAATGAACAATTCTTGGATGATTCAAATTACAAAACCTCCTTTCTATATATAGGGGTCCATGGGGCCAGAATTTAATCCTAGTGGGGCCACAATGTAATCCTAGCCGACCTAACAATAATAATTTAAGGGCACAATAATAACAATATGGGGGTTACAATGGTACAATAATAACAATAAGGGGGTTACAGTAACAATAATAAGGGACTATACTAGTAATATAGGGACTTAACAACTAATGAGTGATCATAGTGGATTGAAGTATTTATTTTACCAACTGAAATTGAATGCGAACCAAGCTATATTCTTGTCCATGATCAGTGAATTCGACTTTAAGATCAAGTACATTAAAGGTAAAGAGAATAAGGTTCTAGATGCTCTTAACAGGTAGATACAGGTGAATCATATAGAAGCTATGAGTTCTTATCATATTAGAGGAAAATTCAACCTAAAAATTTCGATGAAATTTTCATGTAATTTCCATGTCATAATATGTCAAGCAATCAAAATTCTTTAAATTTAAAAAGAGGTACATGAAAATATTTTCAAGGGAAAATAAGAAAAACTATTTTTTTAATTGTATTTTTGACTTGTATCCCTATAGGTTTACTCAAATTTCATGTGTATAAACTCATTGGATGCAAATTTAAATTCCACATCCAATGAGTGCCAATTATGCATACTTTTTAGAAGACATACATTGATAAAAATTGCATATATATTAAAAAAATGTGTTTCAACACGTTTTATAATGTATCTAAATTTTTTATGAATGTGGGCCTTCTCAAAAGTATGCATAATGGGTACTCAATGGATGTATAGTTTAATTCCACATATAATGAGTTTTTACACATGGAATTTGAGTAAAACTATAAGGAGATAAGCCGAAAATACAATTAAAAAAAAAACTAGTTTTCTTTTATAATTTTTCCTTGGGAGGCTACTTTTATGCTGAAATTTACTCTAAGGGATAGACTTACATGATCTTACCTTATAGGAAGGTCAGTATAATAGCAAATACATGGAGGTCACACACATGTTACAGTAGAGTACATGTATTTTTTGTAATTTAATTGATCTTAAATTACTTCATAAATGATCGACTAGGGCTTGTAAACTGATGAAGTGTAAGTGCACAATTTGTGATAGGATTCCTTATTATGTGAGTAATTTTCAAATTGGATTAGGATTTTTTCATGCACATATATTATCTAAGGACAATTTAAGCAAAAATATTGTCACTCTTACAGGAAAGGAACATATCGCATTGACATCAATAAAACTAATTAGAAATGCATAAAGAAATGTTACACTGGAAAAATTAAATATTCAAACTTGACAGAAAAATAAACTAATCTTAAATCATAGAAATAAATATCACACTAATGAAATCTAAATCTACTTCACACATGACAGGAAATGAAACTAATCTTGAATAGCACACAAGAAAAATTAAATGTAAATCTTCTTCGCACTCACAAAAGTAAAACCTTGAAAGAAATTGTACCTTTAATTTAAAATTTTAAAATTGAATGATTCAAATTCCTATATATTAATCAAAATCTACATGTGTATAGTAAATCAGTTCGATTATTTTCTTCATCCTTCACATGACAAGATTGAATCTATGAAAGTCTCCACACAAAAAAATTAAATCTATGAAAGAAATTGTGTAACAAATTCTACTATAAAATCTATAATGAATTCTATATTAATTTCCACAAACATTATCTAATTTAAATCACATTTATAATCACATGTGATAAATAAAACATAAAAAATTATCCAAATAAAGTAAAAATTTACAGCTCCCAGGGGGGCCTCTCGTGAGTGCAGGTACACACAGGTCAAAATAGGTTAACCACGCATCTAAACATGCAACACATTGGAAAAAGGATCTTTAATAAATTGATTGAAAACATTATTTCAAACAATAAGCAGTCACCATATATGTTTCAGCATACTGGGAGGAAGGTTTTATAATGTCCTTCATTAAAGCATTTGGATATTTCAAAGCCTATATAATTTGATAGAATTTATTAAAATAACATTTTTTAAATGAAATAACGATGCTCTATGATTTGGTATTGAAGAATAGAATCATGAGGCAAAATATCAGTTTCAATAATTTTCTCGCTCACTTGATCTGTCTTTGGACTCCTTTTTCACTACATTAACTTCCACATTAACTTGCTTATATGGGCGTCCTTGTCATTTTCTAGATGAAAGGAACATGTGGGTGTCATTGTGCTATCTTCCAACTAATTTTTCATATGCTTCATTCCTCCATTGTTGTATTTGAATGTACATATTCTTCAAGTAAGCTGCATAATTGATAAAATTTAGTAAATTGTGAAAATATTAAATCAAATAATAAAGAATAATGAAACTATGAGTAAAAGATGATTAAATACATGGTTTTTCAAATAACCTTGAAATATGAAACTTAAGTAAGATTATTATGGTAAAAAAGGAGGAGAATTGAGTTTAAGCGGAGTGTAAAAGAGGAACAATTTTGGTCTTCAACATTCCCCCACATAGAAGATATTACATGTCCTCATGCACATAATTTCAAAATTTTGTAACTAACACTATCGTTAAGTTATTTCTACATCTTGAGCATGGACATCTAAAAGAGTACTCCTTGATTTTCTTGTACTCACTTCCATCCTTTGTTTCTTCATTTAGATCCTGCACTGCAAACTTCTGACCTTGCTCTTGAGATTTTTTTTTCTTTTTTCTTTTACCTTCTTATTTCTGTTGTACCAGTGCCAAATATGTAGGAGAATATTATCATTTTCAGTCTTTTGAATTTCATTCTACACTTCCATTACTCCATGTTGTTGCTTCATATGCTTATTCAACACTTCCAATTCATAAATTTATTGTTTAAGAGTATCTATAATCCTAGGTTCATCTGGAGGAATGAAATAAACTTCTTCATTTAAAATTTATTCTTAGTTTGATAATGAATCAACAAATTTCCCTTTGGATTTATGTTCAAGAGACTCTATATAATCATATATTTCTTGTTTGAAAGGGTAGATATATAGGGTTTTTCATACTATTCATGGGTTGGTTTCTTAAGTTATGCACTTCTTATTACCTTTTTTGGTGACTTTTCAATAGTGAGGGCATGATTTTTCTTACTGAATTTTTCTTGCTTTGTTTTTCCTTTCAATGGGCCTTCATATTTACTCATGGATTTCTTCTTTCTAGCATTATTTTTTTTAAGTTTTTATAAAACATTTGCAAGAGGGGTTTCATCATCAGAATACTTTTCTTTTTGAATTTCCTATTCACGTGAATATTTATTTTGAAGCATATGGTTGACATAAATTTTCTTCGATTCTTCCTTGTTTTGGAACTGGGTTCATCTCACTAAACCTCTTTGATAATATTTCGAACCATAAAAGCCTCCCAATTATCCCCTTTACTCTTTAAATGAGCTTCAATCAAAATCTTTACTAACCCACGATGATAGAGAGCATAAACAATAAAATGTATTTTCATTTGGATATTAGCAGCCATTTTTCTTAAACTACAGAGTAGGAAATATGGTAGATTGGTTTTGTTTCCACTAGTGAAATGAATCAACAACTGAGCATGATAAAGGAATATATTCCCAAACCTACCCTCACATGTTATAAACTTATGAATGACCAACAACAAATTTCTCATTTTACTTTTTAGGGTTGTTACTGGAATTCCTTTCTTGAAAATGGAGATGTCCATACCTAGGTTTTTAAGGAAAACCTCCCACTCTTTTTCCTTTATTTTCTAGTTTTTAAACCCACTTTCCCAATTTATCAGTAATTCTATAGCTTATTCCATGACCAATTCTATAAACACCAACTTGATATCCCCAATTTCTTGTTCTATCCCATTAGAGGCCCAAGCAAATGATTTAGTGACATCCTTATCATACCCATCAAACTTCTCAAATAAATGTAACTATTTTTCTTGCTAAAATTGTTGCTTCACTTGGGGATATGCTTCAAAAAACTTGGTCCCATTTCGCTCAGAATGCACAATAACTCCCATGTTGAGGAAGTCTCAACCCCTACTTTGCATTTTCAACAGAATTGTGGAGTTTTAATGGAAAATTCAAGCTTTTTGTAGTGGTTGAGATGTTTTTAGGGAAGAAGAAGGAAACAGAGTTAAAGGAAGTGGGATATGATGCAAATAAATGTGATAAGATGTAGAATAAATGGGTTGATATACATAGGAAGTGTGGTAAATTCGAATGATGGCAAGGTTTTTAATAAAATTTTCATACCATCTTGATAATACATGCATATATTTCCTAAAATGGATCATGAGAACTAATTCGATGTCACAAAAAGGGTAATTATTATGTGATATGGAAAAGGAAACAATTATAATCATCAATTTATATCATAACTCAAAGTTCCATTTAATATTTGACTAATATTTACATACCTTTTATTTTTCCTTACAGATTTGTTCTTTTGTAGGTTGCTTAGGTTACTCTAGCTCTAATATCTCCATATATGTTGCAATAGAGTTTTTCTTCACATGTATGTCTTAGTTTAGTACCTATTTTCATGTAGTGTCCATGATACATATTTTTATCCCATATTCCCTCCTTTTAACCCTCCATAACTTTGAATTTGAGCCTCATGTACTCTTGTTTATCATATTATGGCTATACACCATGGGGATTCCACCACTAACTTTCACCTTTTCATGAATCTTATGCATGTTTATTTGATATAGTCTCATCTTCATCATTTCCATCACATTTCCCTTCACCTTTTTTCCAGTGTTTGTTTGGTGTGTTTCAATTTCCTGGAGGGACCTCTGTGATGATAGGTTATTATTTCCATACTCTTTTGTACTTTATTCTTATGGTGGTTCCATAATTTCAAAACAAGTTTCTACCCTTTATACCGCTTATTTTTTAAGGAAGACCTTCCTTTGTGTCCTTCTCATGATTTTTAAACACTAAAGCATATCATGTATCATTTTACCTATTTTCTGGGCTCATGAATACCTAAGAAAAAATACACCCTATATTGAGAAGAATACTACCTCTTCTTCAATATCGTTAAACAAAAAATAATAAACCTTATTGAGTATCATTATATCTCTTTCTTGGGTTCATTTAAAATGAATGAAAAATACACTATCGAGCTTTATTGTCTTCTCTTTATTTCTCCTTAAACTAAGAAGGATATCACAAAAATAAAAAGAGGAAAAGGGAGGAATTATTTTTTTATTATTCTATCAATAAAAATGGAACCATCAATTATGTCACACTTGAACATGCAAATTATTTGGTTAATGAAATAATTGTCAGGTTTAAGCTTTCCTAGGATCCCTACCATACATATGAGTCATTCTTCTATTTCAAATAGTTACAGAGTATACTTCAATTCCTCCTACATTCTTATTAAATATAACGTGATTCACATTAGTCAATGTTGTCATGCCATTTTTGTGTCATGTCATTACATGTTGAGAGGAATTTTAAACCTCAATTCACCATCTACAATACTTATTGACCTCTTGTGTATACCAGCCCTATGTGAGTTTTACTCCACCACTTCATCCACATACATCATCTCTTAGTCTATTTGATGGGGAATACATCAAGGCTCTCCTTCCATGGATCTTCTCTTGTCAACTCTATCTCATTATAGAGGTTTTTAATCTAGGAACTAATAGTAGATTAGAGCTTGTAAGCCTTAGTGGAAGGCTTCCTCGTAGCTGCGAATGAGTTTACCTCAATGGGATATTGATTAGTTGAATCCAAAAGTGTTCAACCTAATCACATTTATTCACACACGGTGGTTTTTGCAAGGTACCTTGGGGCCCATTTTCATCATTTTTGTATCTCTTTTCATCTGTTAATGGTATATCTCATTAAGTGGTAATAATATTGTTTCTACCATTTTCGAAATCATGTCATCCATTCACATGCTATGGAGTCACAATATTAGGGTTAAGTAGAAGACCTTGGGAGAGGGACATATCAATTTTACATGGCACCCTTCTGGAGATGCATTAGAGTTATGTATTATTTGATGCACTTTAAAGACTACTCTAGGGAACTTCTCTTACATGTGTCCATAGTCCTCTTGTTTTATACTATGCCATATATCTACATTATATATTTTAGTCGCTATGACCTTTTAGTTTGTTACATGAATTTACTATATATGTCTCATGACCACGCAATATCATTTCATGTTGATCTGCATTGTCTGGGTGCCAGCCATGTTCAATATCTCTTCATGGAAAGCATCAATATTCCCACCTTAGATATTATCATATTATGATTGATATTTGGGTATTAATATGACTTTGATCTAGTCCTTTGGTATCGACTCCTTCCTCACATTTCGACCCATGTTTTTTTAAATCATTTGGAAATGAGTTTCTCTTTTGACCTCATGCATTAGGGGGCATCTGTTATATCCCATTTCTCCCTCTAATATAACTATGATATTTTAGAATTAGAATTTAGCATATCTTTTGTTTTTATATTAAAGTGAACACATATCAACTAGACATTGAACAATAATAGAATCTCACAATAACCTTATGTTAGGCTATAGAATACATTTTTGGGAAAAATAAAATCTTTCAATATGTAAATCTTATCTCTAGTATAAAATTTGAAAAGAAAAATTATTCATGATTTTCTATTTATTTGTTTTTGGGAGTATGAAAAATATTACATAACATAATTTCTATACCTTTGCAACATATAACATATATTGATCAAAATAGGTTATAAACACATCTAAACATACAACACATTGGAGAAAGAGCTTTAATTTATTTATTGCAGAGAGTATTTTAAACAATAAGTAGTCACCATATATGTTTTATCGTATTGAGAGGTAGATTTTATAACCGCCTTCATTAAATCATTTGGATATTTTAAAGCCTACCTACTTTGATAGAATTTCTTAAAATAAAATGTTTTAAATGAAATAACGATTCTCCATGATTTTTTATCGAAGAAGATGATCATGAGGAAAGATATCAATTTCAATCATTTTCTCGCTCACTTGATCTGTCTTCGGACTCCTTTTACGCTAGGTTGACTTCCACATCAACTTGCTTATACTGGCATCCTTATCATTTTATAGATGAAAGGAAGATGTGGATATCATTATGCTAGCTTCCAACTACTTGTTCATATGCTTCATTCCTCCACTGATATATTGGAACCTATAGATTCTTAAAGTAAGCTACATAATTGATGAAATTCAGTAACTTGTCCAAATATTAAATCGAATAATAAATAATAATGAAAATATGAATAAAATATGTTTAAATACATGTTTTTACCAATAACCTTGCAATATGACACTTAATTAAGATTATTATGGTAAAAAAGGAGGAGAATGGAGTTTAAGGAGAGTGTAAGAAAGGAACAATTTTGGTCTTCAAGATTCCCCCACATAGAAGATAATGCATGTCCTCCTGCACAAAATTTCAAAATTTTGTAACCCACACAATCATTTAGCTATTTATGTGCATTGAGAAAGAACATATAAATCAATAATCCTTACTTTTCTTGTACTCACTTCCATACTTGGTTTTTTCATTAATATCCTGCACTATAAACTTCTGACCTTACTCCTTTGAATTTTTTTCTTTCTTTTACCTTCTTATTTTTCTTGTACTAGTGGCAAATATGCAGGAGAATATTACCATTTTGAGTCTTTTTAACGTCATTTTGTACTTCCATTACTTGATGTTGATGCTTCATATGATTATTCAACACTTCCAGTTCATAAATTGATTGTTTAAGAGTATCTTCAATCCTAGGTACTTATGGAGGACTGAAATAAATTTCTTCATTTAAAATTTCTTCATCTGTACCCTTCTATAATTTGATAATGAATCAACAATTTTCCCTTTGGATTTATGTTTGAGAGACTCTATATAATAATATATTTCTTGTTTAACACGGTCGATTTTTGGGTTTTCTCAGTGTATTCACTGGTTTGTTTCTTAAGTTGTGCACTTCTTCTTACCTTTGTTGGCGACTTTTCAACAGTGAGGGCATGATTTTTCTTACTGCATTTTTCTTGCTTTGTTTTTCATTTCGATGGGCCTTCATATTTACTCATGGATTTCTTCTTTCTAGCATTATTTTGTTTAATTTTTTCTAAAACATTTGCAAGATGGGTTTCATCATCAGAATACTTATCTTGTTGTATTTCCTGTTCACTTGAATATTTTTTTTGAAGCATAGGGTTTGAGGTAAATTTTATACGACTCTTCCTTGTTTTGGAACAGGGTTCATCTCGCTCAATCTCTTTGAAATGATTTCGAACCAGAATATCCTCCCAATTATCCCCTTTACTCCTTAAAAGAGCTTCACTAAAAATATTTACTAACCCATGATGACACAGAGAATTATTAATAAAATGTATTTTCCTTTGGATATTAGTATCCATTTTTCTTAAACTACAGAGTAGGAAATATGGTAGATTGATTTCGTTGCCACTAATGAAATGAAAAAACAACCGATCATGATAAAAGAAAATATTTCCAAACCTGCCGTCACAATTTATAAACTTTTGAATGATCAACGACAAATTTCTCAATTTACTTTTTAGGATTATTATTGGAATTCCTTTCTTGAAAATTGAGATGTCCATGCATGGGTTTTTAAAGAAGACTTCCCACTCTTTTTCATTTATTTTCTAGTTTTTAAACCAACTTTACCCATTTATCAGTAATTTTGTAGCTCATTCCATGAAAATTTTTATCAATACCAAATGTATATTCCCAATTTATTCTTATATGGCATTAGAGGGTGAAGAAAACTATTTAGTGACCTCCTTATTGTACCCATCGAACTTATCAAAGAAATGTAACCATTCTTCTTGCGAAAATTATTGCTTCACTTGTAGATAGGCTTCAAGAAATTTGGTCCCATTTCTCTCATAATAAGCAATAACTCCCACTTTGAGGAAGTCTTAGCCCCTAATTCCCTTTTCAATAGAATTGTGGAGTTTTAATGGCAAAGGCAAGATTTGGGTAGTGGTTGAGATATGTTCAATGAAGAAGAAGGAAACAGAGTTGAAGGAAGTGGGATATGATGTGAATAAATGTGATCGAATGTAGCGGAAATGGGATGATATACAGAGGAAGTTGAGTAAATTCAAAGGATGGTAAGGTTTTTAATAAATGTTTCATACCCTTTTGATAATACATGAAGATATTTCCTAAATTGGATCATGAGAACTAATGCAATGTCATAAAAAGGGTAATTATTATGTGATATGGCAGAGGAAACAATTATAATTATCAATTTATATCAGAACTCAAAGCTTATTTTAATATTTGAGTAATATTTACATACCTTTTATTTTTCCTCACAGATTTATTCTTTTGTATATTTGTTCTTTTGCAGGTTTCTTAGGTTACTCCAGCTCTGATATCTCTATCCATTTTGAAATATATTTTTTCTTCACATGGATATCTTAGTTTAGTACCTATTTTCCATGTAGGTGTCCATGCTACATATTTTTATCCCATATTCCCAGCTTTTAACTCTCCATATCTTTGAATTTCAGCCTCATGTCCTCTTCTTTGTCATCTTATGGCTATACCCCATGGGGATTCCACAACTACCTTTTACCTTTTCATGACTCGTATGCATGTTGATTTATGTAGTTTGATTTTCATCATTTTCATCACATTTCCCTTCACCTTTTTCCAGTGTTTGTTTGGTGTGCTTCACTTTCCTAGACGGACCTCTGTGATGAGTGGTTCTCCTTTCCACTTCTATGTTAAGTCCCTATATTAATAGTGTAGCCCCTTATTATGTTAGTATAGCCCCACTTATTGATATTAATAATTTAATCCCATATTATTATTATTATTGTGCCCTTAAATTATTATTGTTAGGTCGGCTAGGATTACATTGTGGCCCACTAGGATTACATTATGGCCCCATGACTCCTATATATAGAAAGGAGGTTTTGTAAATTGTATCATCCAAGAATTGTTCATTTATGTAATGTATTGGAGGTTGCCCCCTCGAAGTGGCTTATTTCTAAGGCGTTGATATCTTTTTCTTCTATTTTTGGAGCTGGTTACACAACATTTGGTATCAGAGGTTTGGATTCTAGGGTTTCGCTGCTCCAAACAGGTCATCGTGGCATTTTCGCTATAACTTTTTTTCTACGAAGTTTCAGAAGCTGAAAGTTTTAGGGTGCGAAGAAAAAATCCTGAGGAAGCTTGTATAAAAATTTCAGAGTTTGGTTCGCAATAATTTCGGAGATATGATCTGTGGAAGTCAGGTATTTTTTCAGGCTCCTAAACAGGTCATCGTGGAATTTGCGCTATAAATTCTTTTCTACGAAGGTTCAGAATCTGAAATTCATATGGTATGAAGCTGAAATCCTGAGGACATTCATCAAAAAATTTTAGAGCTTGGTTCGCAATATTTTGGGAGATATGATCTGTGGAAGGTAGTGCTTTTTCAGGCTCCTGAATTTCATCTCAAAGAGGTGATCGTGGGAAAAGTTCAATAACTCTCTCTCTGGGCAGTGGATTTGAGTGCCGTTAAAAGTGGTCGCAAGTACACGGACTTTAGTTTCTTGGCTATCAATTTCAGAGACAAAGGACTAAACAGTGACACGTGGCAAGTCCTACAAGTTTGCTCTACTGAACCAGTCCAGAATTAGGTCATTGTGGGAGATTGGACACAAATTTGTCTTGGAATCCTGGAGAACCCAAATCAGGTCAAACTTGTGGCATTCAAAAGAGAATTTAGAGGGCTACTTCAGTGCTAAATTTCAAATATTAAAGGGCTGCAATCACAGAGATAATCCAATTTCAATATCGAGCTCCTCAAAAGCAAGAAAAAGGTGTGTATTGTTTTTTTCCGAATTGCATAAGTCTTGTTTGAAGAATCAAGTTGAATTGATTCCAAGGGCATATTGGAGAATTTTTGTCAGTAATGGGTTCTATTATGCCTCCAAAAAATAATTCCATACACATTAAGCCCTCAGAAAGCTATACTATGACGCATGAGGAGGAAGAATTGCAATATGAGATATCAAAATTACGGTACCAAGTGCAACAAATTTCGATCTTATGAAGAGCAACCGAAGATGACATAGATGGTTTAAAAGCAGAAATGGAGGCTAAGTTGGATGGTTTGAAGGATCAAATAATAGCTAATATGGATGATAAATTAGTGGAATATCACAATGAGCATCAACAACAAGTTCTCCAACTCTCAAAGGATAACCCAACTTTGGTGCAGAATCTAATGAAACAACAGGAAGATCAACATCACATCGAAAGAAGTTATGAAGCAGTCATAGAAACAAGAACTCGACAAGTACGATCAATTTCATAGTATCTCAGCAAGTGGAAGAACTTTCCTGTAAAATATTTCACATGGGAGGATGAGAATTTTATACAGAAGCATCAAGAAATAATCAAGCATTGAGGACAACACTTGTTTGAAGGAGAGGGGCATGTTAAGTCCCTATATTAATAGTGTAGCCCCTTATTATGTTAGTATAGCCCCAATTATTGTTATTTTTGTACCCCTGTAACCCCCATTTTGTTATTATTGTGCCCTTAAATTATTATTGTTAGGTCGGCTAGGATTACATTGTGGCCCACTAGGATTACATTATGGCCCCATGGACTCCTATATATAGAAAGGAGGTTTTGTGAATTGTATCATCCAAGAATTGTTCATTTATGTAGTGTATTGGAGGTTGCCCCATCGAAGTGGCTTATTTCTGCTATTATCTTTTTCTTCTATTTTTGGAGTTACACAACTCCTATTTTGTACTTTATGCTTAGGTTGGTTCCATCATTTCAAAACAATTTTATACCCTTTATACCACTAATTTTTCAAGGAAGACCTTCCTTTGTGTTTGTCTCATTCTTTTTAAACACTAAAGCATATTGAGTATCCTTTTACCTCTTTTTTGGGCTCATGATTACCTAACCAAAAAAACACCATATATTGAGAAGACTATTGTCTCTTATTCAAGACCATTAAACAAAAAATAATAAACCTTATTGAGTATCATTTTATCTATTTCCTTGGGGTAATTTAAAATGAATGAAAAATACATTATCAAGCTTAATTTTCTTCTCTTTCTTTCTCACAAGGAGATCACAACAAATAAAAAGAGGAAAAAGGAGGAATTGTTTTTCTATTATTCTATCAATAAAAATGGAGCCATCAATTATGTCACACATGGACATGCCACTTATTTGGTTAATGACCTCATTGTGAGGTTTTAGCTTTCCTATGATCCCTACCATACATATGAGTCATTCTTCTATTTCAACAAGTTACTCAGTAATTACAGAGTATACTTCAATTCCTCCTAAATTCTTATTCAATATAATGTGTTTCACATTAGTCAATGTTTCCATGTCATTTTTGTGTTGTGTCATCACATGTTCAAGGGAAGTTTAAACCTTAGTTCGCCATCTACAATCCTTATTGACCTCTTGTGTCTACCATCCCTATGTGAGTTGTACTCCATAACTTCATCCACATACATCATCACTTAGTCTATTCGATGGGGGATACATCAAGGCCCTCCTTTGATGGATCTTCTCTTGTTGACACTATCTCACTATCTAGGCTTTTAATCTAGGAACTATTAGTATCTTAGAGCTTGTAAACCTTAGTGGAAGGCTTCCTCATAGCCAAGAATGAGTTTACTTCAGTGGGATATTGATTATTTTAATAAAAAAGAGTACAACCTCATCACATTTATTCACATACAGAGGGTTTTTCTAGGTACGTTGGGGCCCATTTTCATCATTTTTAGGTCCCTTTGCATCTACTAATGGTATATCTCATTAAATGGTAATTATATTGTTTCTACCATTCTTGACATCATCTCATCCATTCACATGTGAATTCATAATATTAGGGTTGAGTAGAAGACCTTTGGATAAGGACATATCACTTTTACATGGCACCCTTCTGGATATGCATTAGAGTTTTCTAACATTTGATGCACTTTGAAGGCTACTCTACGGAACTTCTGTTATATGTGTCCATAGTCCTCTTGTTGTATACTATGACATAGATATACACTATATTTTTTTTTCTCTATGATATTTTATTTTGTTACATGGATTTAGTATGTGTGTCTCATGAAAACGAACAATCATTTCATTTATGGATCTCCATTGGGTGGGTGTCAGCCATGTTCCATATCTATTTATGGCAAGCATCAATATTCCCACCTTAGAAATGATTATATTATGATTGAGATTTGGGTACTAATATGACTTTGATCTAGTCCTTTCGTATCGAATCCTTCCTCACATTTCAACCCATGTTTTTGTAATTCATTTTGGCAATGAGTTTCTCTTTTGAACTCATGCATTAGAGGCATCTGTTATATCCCATTTCTCCCTCTAATCTAACTATGATGTTTCAGAATTAGAATTTAGAATATATTTTATTTTTATATCAAAGAGAACACATATAAACTAGAAATTGAACACTAATATAATGTCACAATAACATTATGTTAGGCTATAGAATATATTTTTGGGAAAAATTAAACTAATAATAGATATATAATCTTTTTAATAACTAGAAATTCTTTAATTATTTCATATTATTCTCTAAATATTTGATAATATTAATATTTTTTGAATATATAAATAAATATGTATTTATAATATTAAGCTATAATATTATTTTTTATTAAATATAGAAGCTAAAAATATCATTTTTTAGTTAATGATTTTTCCACTTTTTACTATAATTTTGTAATATCCCCAAATTGGAAATGCAGCAGTGCATAAGCACAATACTAGAAAATAAGGGAGAAATTAAATCATAAAATGTGTTTAAAAACACATTTCCATAAAATTAATGAAACATCAGCAAAAAGGAGCTCTTCTACATCCTCCCAAGTGGGGAAAATGCAGCAATTTGACCGTAAAAAAGTTATTTCCAGATATATGCATTTTAAATAGGAGAAATAAAACTTGTTTCCTTTATAATATAGACTTAGGCCCTTATATACAAAAGAAAAATTGAAAAAAATCTCCTTTGATAAGTTAAACAGACCTCCCAGCCTCAAATCAACTTAAAAATAACCAAATCCCATGATTTAAACTATGCAGAATTTCTGAAGCAAATGATAGAGTTATTTTCTGAGGGTGTCTACAAAAATAGGATATAAAATCATATATCTAGAACTTTAACTAATAATATGCTAGGAAAAGGAAGATCTAGCCTCCTTAATACATTATAAAGGTAACCCGACGAGGGTTTCTTGAAATCTTGAGTACAAAAAGAGAAGAAATGAATGTTAAACTCAGAAATAACGTAGTATTTATGAAAAATTACATAAAAATGGCTGAATAATATAATATAGGGATGATAATCCCTTCTTCTAGCTTTCCGGGTGAAGGGTTGGCCCTTTCCCAACGAAACTAGCTCAAAAACAAGGGCTTTAACCCTACTGCTGCAACTCTATGAAAAATGACGCAGTTCCTGCAAGGTACTTTACTGTAGGAGATGATAAATAGTTTTTCCAACTACCAAAATGTGAAATGAGCTTAGGAATCTTCCTAGCTGATCTCTCAAGAGAAGGAAAGCTCCCTCTACTGAGAAACAGATCTGGAAGTGGCGTTATCAAACCTCCACTGCAACACCCTACAACACATCATTATTCTGCTACAGAAATAATGTTGAAGCTGGAGAATGATGGTTGGCCTTAAGCCTAGATGTGGAGCAATACAGTACCAACCTCTCCCAAGACGCCTCTCAAGGGAAGAGGTGGGATTCCCGCTCGGGAACAACCGGTGCTAAAAAGCACTGCAACACTTCTAAACTGCAAGAGGAAGCCAAGTCTAAACAAACCAATATAAAATTATAATATCAAAACATCAATAAAAAAGGCTCCCATCCTTTCCATATATATAAATTGAACCTCTTCACATTGGGTCCCATCTATATTTTCCACCAAGCTCATGCAAGTTGTCCTCCATCCAAACTGTGATATTCATCAAGGAGATTCAATGTATCTAGTCAAATTTGTTGAATTGGTAAAATTTGACTAAATCAACATGATCCCATACCTGTTCACACCAAAAGGTGCTCAATCCAGCTACTTATTCTTCCTCCTTTCACATTAGGAGTGTTATTATTCCTTCTAAAGTGGTCAATTGGTTTCCCTACCCATTTATTTACCTACCTAGTGATAAAACCAACTATAATATTCCATTTAGATGAAGGCTAAATTTTTGGAATATTATAGTCCTCCCCTCCAAAATGTTGCTTGTCCTCAAGAAACTGTATAAGGAAAGAAAAATTCCTCCCCTCCTCCTCTTGTGGCCTCCTCATCAATAGTTCCCACCACTGCTCAAAACAATCTGCAATAAAACTGTCCTCCAATACTCCCTCCCAACCATGCAAATCCAAATGGCTCACATCATGAAAAGGTGGAAGGTGTAAGTGGAAACCTTCTTGCTGTCCAATGGCCTCCTCAAGGTAGGAGTCATGAAAAGCATAGGGGATCTCATGACCGATGAAATACTCCCAAACCCTTGCTATGATCCAAATGAAATGAGTCATTCTAGGTAGCTCATCAAAAGAATCCTCAACCCTCGGTTCATACAATGTGTTGGGGTTGCATGGAGAGATTGGATCCTCCCATACAAATGGTTTCTCTCTCCATTTATGGTAAGTATGGGGTTGCTGCTGATTTTGGGCTGAAACTTCATGACCTCCAAGAGTGGCCCAAGCTACCCCTCCAAACAAATAAGCCATGAATTGCCTCCTCCAAAATCTCAAGTTCTTCAAATGGCTCCTCCTGCATAAAGAAAAGAGATGTAGTTTGGCAACCATGGGCTGCACATTACTTCTCTTGAAACATGCATCATGTAAAGTAGGGAGAATCATACTCACAATGGGCATCTCCAACTCATATCCCACTCTCCAAACAAAGTTTCCCATGAACATAAAAATATCAGAAATAC